>NW_004624879.1:2424803-2441650 GCF_000247695.1 Heterocephalus glaber | reverse complement strand
TTTAATGTTTCCTCTCTAGATTTATTAATCATGTCTTGCACTATGAGCACAATCTTTGCTGTTATCTGAGTAATTATTTCTGATTTCATTTTTCCCAGATGCTCTTTTGTTGCCAGTTCAGAGAGTCCAAGTGGTTGAGTATCAGATTGTTTCATCTCATTTCTCATTTCCCTTTGGGGTTGCTGTAGGTGATCTGGAAGTCTGTTTTTGAGGCTTATTTATGTGTCCTCTCATTTCCATGGGGGAGGGGGTGCTTCTGGCACCCTCACGGCTCACCTTCTCTGCCCTAGGAGCATGGAATGGCAGTGGGGGAGCCTCTTCCCAGGCGGTGGGACTGGCTCACCTTCTCTGCCCTAGGAGTGTGGAATGGCAGCTGGGGAGCCACCTTCCGGGTGCTGGGACTGGCTCACCTTCTCTGCCCTAGGAGCGTGGAATGGCAGCAGGGGAGCCTCTTGCCAGCCGCTGGGACTGGCTCCCCTTACTGTGTTTTAATAATATAGTAACAGTGAATGTTTAAAACTATCCAAATATTCTATAATCACAGGATTTTGGGACTAGACGCCTCAGTTTCATTTGGATCCCATCATCTAAAGAGTCTAAAGCAAGTTTAGGAAATCATGATTGTTTAAAAAGCTCTCCAGAGGATTTTGTTGATGAGTAAAATTGAGAAGCATTTCATAGGGTTTAGTGGTTGCAGTGTGCCAGCTGCTTGGTAGGGCTCTATCACATAAAGCCTCGAGTCATCTTGGAAACCCACAGGGTGGTTGGCACTCTCTACCTAGAGAGAGGCTAGTCCGTCTCAGAACAGCTCTGCACAGTGCTCCATAGTGAGCTGGGAGCTCTGTAGAACTAGGCTAATCCTTCTGAATTCAACACCACAGCCCATGGAGTATTTGAAATTACTTGTTAGTCATCTTTCCATCACTATCACAAGATAAAGGGAGGAAAGGTTTATTTTGACTCCTAGTTTCAAAGGTTTTAGTCTATGGTCATTTGTCCAGATTGCTTTGGGCCTTGTTATGGCTCGTATCTAGATGGTCCCCCAAAAGCCTCTTGCACTCACAGGTGAGACTTTTCAGAGCTGGCTGGATCTAGGCCAGTGATGGTGAACCTTTCAGAGACCCAGTGGCCAAACTGCAACCCAAACTCACTTACTTATCACAAAGTGCCAACACTAAAATTAAACCTGAATACTGAGGTTTTAGTTTAGAAAAAACAACTCATACATTAACACGATAACAGAGCTTTCAGTGATAACAAGCAGTGGGCCAGGGATTTAGCTCAGTGGCACCATGCCTGCCTTGCAAGTGAAAGGTCCTGAGTTCGATCCCAAGTACCACCCTTCCACCCCAAAAATTGCCCTTCTGAATGATACAAACAGCTCTTTTTTTTGGTACTGGGGATTGAACTCCGGTCCTTGTGCTTGCACAGCAGTCGGTGAAACCACTAAATCCCTGGCCTACAATCACCTTTTTATTGAGAGGTAGAAGTTTCCATTTGGCATCCTTTTGCATAATTAATGTGACTTTGTGGTTGTGTGCATGCTAATAATTTGTCAAATCTTGGTTCGTACTTCATTAGTTTGAGAGCAACACATGGCAGCACTCAGGTTATCTGTTAGTCTGTTTCTTTTATCAGATTTGATATAATTCAGAGCTGAAAGCAGCTGTTCACAGGCATAAGATAATCCAAACAAAGTGAAAAAAAAATAGGCAATCCCAAGTACATCCATTGACTTAAAATTATTTGGCAAATAATTCCACACTTTAAGGGTTTCATTTCCAGGACTACCCACTGTGCTGTCCTTTGTCCTCCCTTCACACTTGATCTCTCCCTTCTCAAGTGTTGCACAGAGGTCATAGAATTTATTTTTCCAGATGGAGCTTTCTTGAAATTCCAGAGTTTAAAAATCTAATCAGTGCTAAATTTTAGCAGGAAAGATCAAGTTCTCCAAATTTGGCTTTCTCCAGAGAAGTAAGGTCACCATCTTACAGAACTATAAAAATCTGTTACTAAAATTCTCCTTTGCAGCTGCTACAGTGCTAGAAAACTCCTTGTAGATTTCTTGGTGGTTTGTAGGATTCTCTTCAAATGTAGAAGTTTCTAAATGCATTTTAGATATGGAAAGCATTTCAGTGGCCCATTTTCAAGGTCTGGGGCAACCTTGGCTCACATGCAGAGAGAGAGGGCTCAGTGTACCCACTGTTGCATGTGTGCACTAGGTTCACCACCACTAATCTACGTGATTCTGGGATTAAGGGTGTGAGTTGTCAAATTAGTCCACTGCTTGGTTTAGCATAGTTCTGGGTGTATATAATGAGAAGCCCCACTCTGGGTGTGGGTGGTACCCCCCAAAAGGCTGGAAGCCTGGATGGGATAAAAGGCGACGGGAGGCTTGCTTCACTGCTTGCTGCTTTGCTGCATCCTGCCTGCTTTGTTTCTCCTCTGCCATGCCACCCTGCCTTGGAGCTAGCTCACTATAGACTGAAACCTCTACACACTGTGAGCCAAAATAAACTTCTTCTTAACTTGTGGGTGTTGGGAAAGGTGTCTAAGACGAGCCTGTGGCAGCACCATATGTCGTGGCAGCAGCACATGGCTTCTGGGAAGAACACAGAAAAGGGGCCATCAAGGGCATGCCCCCAGTTACCCAACTTGCCTTCACAGGGTGCACTTACTAAGGGTTCCAGCAGCCCCTGGTGGAGCTACAGGTTGGCAGTCAAGCCTTTTAGCATATGGGCCTTTCAGGGATCCTCAAGATCTCGACCCCAACACTTACCTTTCCCCCAGCATCTCCATTCATCTCTAATAAGAACACTTACTTTTCTTCCCCAGTGCTTGTCCCTTTCTTACTTACCCATGATGAAATGCAGTGCTCCAGGTGGGCTTACTCTGGCAAAACTAGATTATTCCTGTGGGCTCAGAGGATCTGATGGCTGCTCTCAGGGGCTGGAGCCAGAAGTTGGCCTGGAGTGGCCAATACTGTGTTGGCTTCCAGCTCATTCCGCTTTGGGATTAGGTACAGCGCTGGAGCTGGATGAGAGGCGCGGCTCAGGCCAGAGGCTACAGCCAGCCCCCTAGAAGGCTGATGTGGCCCCTGGGACAGACCCGCATTGACTGAGCTGGTGCTTTGCTTTCCTGTGTTGTCAGCCTGTTCTTCACTTTTGTAAGAAATCCTTCGGCAAGACAGATCAACTGGGCAGACACCTGATTCCCCACCTGCCCTCATCCCTGTTACTAACAGTTACCATCTCCGAAATTCTAGGTTCCATATTTTATAGAGTAAAGCTAAAATTGCAGAACAGTGTGAACATACTCTTAATGGTTCCCCTCCCTGTTTGTATCTTGTAATTTGAATGACTAAATGTACATCTCATTTCCAAATGAGTGATAGCTTCGAGGTGTGATCAAAATATAGTGAATGTTTAAATTTTTTGAATGTTATTACAGTAAATGACAATGCCATTAATCCTCTTCAAAATACTCCCTTTGCTTTGAATACTCTTATCTTCTGAAGCAGTTCTGAAGTGTCTCTATGGGTGTGATGAAAATACCGGTGAATGCTGCTGCAGAGTGGCCTCCAGCAGAAAGTCGGCTGCCTCCTCCACATCCGCCTTACTCACCTGATCTGCCACTGTGTGGTTTCATGCTCTTCTTCAAAACCAAAATGACCACAAAAAGTAAATGTTTTGAATAGATTCAGGACATTGAGTCCCCACGATGGCGTAACTAAAGGCACAAAAGAGGACTTGCAGAGCTGCTTGAGAAAGTGACAGTGTGATAGACTAAGTGTTCAAAGTAGGGGAAGCGTAGTTTGAGGGGGATAAATGGCAGTGTATCTTTGACTATAATTTTTTAAATTAAAACATTCACTATATCTTTTATCATACCTCATTGAAAAAATGGCTTTATAAATATTTCTTTACAGGGACATTCTTTAATGAAATTACTTATTTTGAAATTGTTATGTCAAGCTCTCAGTGCATACAACTGCTATGCAATTCAAAACTTTGTCCTTCTTAGGGACACTTTACTTAATTGTACTATAGGTCTAGCTTGAATACACAGAAGTGAGAGCCATCCAGTTCTGCAGACCAAGGGATGCTGAAGCAACACAGAAAGGGCTATTCATGGGATCCTGAATTCTGATTGGGGTGCAGACCTTGTATCAAGTTTTCACAAAAATCAAATTCTGAAAAAACAAACTATTTTTTACCTGAGAAGTTATCTCCTTTTTCCTGTTTCATTAGAGAAATGTGTGAGACTAGGCAGCTTATCTATGCTGAGAATTAGGAGAGTTTAAGCTTTCACCATAGCAATACATAAAGTTTAGGAATACAGTAGACACAGAATATGAGCTAAAAATGGTTATTTTCATCACACTCAGAGACTTAGATTCAAAAGATTTTATTTTGGAAACATTCGTTGTTTGGCTCCAAGTTACCCTCAAATTCCTACAGAGATGGGATTAAATACTTCCAAAAGGCACCAAGGCCATGTCACCTCGAGTAAAATTCAGACTTCACTAATATTGAAAATATAATGACACACGAATTGGAGCCTGCTCAGAGAAAAGGTGCTCCTCTGTACCAGGTCCAGACCTGTGTTTCAGGCCCAAGCAGCCAGGAGTGGCTACACACCCAGCAGAGGCTTCAGGAACCCTGCACGAGTGTCAGGCAGGAAGTATACAGCAAAGTTGAACATCTTCAGTTATCCAAGGATGGCTAATTTTCTCCTCTGAGATAGAGCAGCAAAGAAGTTCATGGAACTTTGCTTCCCGCCAATGAACAAGTGAGACTATTCCTCAAAGGACGGACGTGTGTCAGGTCGGTGGTCCCAGAGTTCAGGTCAGAGGTGCTGATGGATCCACGCTCAACAGCCAGAAAGCGTAAGTTATGTCCCAGCCACTGTTTGCCCACCCGTTACTTAACAGGCCGAAGGGCTCTACAGACCTGCAGGGAACCAGCTTTAAAGTAACCAGGTTACTTTAAAATCTCACCTTTGGCAACAAAGTGAGGCCTCAGGTAAGACTCAAGGCTTTGAAGGCAAAAGTTGAAATTACAGGCAGCTTTATAACTTGGAGGTGCTTGGTCAGGTGTGCAAGTACTTCCCTCGCTCTTAAAAAGGCTGAAGTGTTAGGCCAAGGAGACAGCTCTTCTCCACTTTACAGCTTATTGGCCCCATGTATCGAATATAAACTTCCATTTCCTGTGAAATTCTAGAGTGAATCAGCCTCTAGACTTAGAACTTACTATTAACACCTTTGTTGAAAAGATTTAATTTGGAAAATAATCTTGTCTTCTATGGTTCTTAAATTTGTTTACTTCAGTCGAGTGGATCTGCCCAACACTGAATATGGTTATTATCCTTCCTGATGTGATTCTACTTTAGAAATTAAAGGTTTTCAATTGAAGAAAGAATTACTGAAATTATAAAAGAATGACTGAAAACCAAACCCTTATTTGTTTTTTGGGTTTTTTTGGTACCAGGGATCGAACTCGCGTCCTTGCGCTTGCAAGGCAGGTGGCGGAACCACTGAGCTAAATCCCCGGCCCCTAAACCCTTATTTGAATGATGAAGCTTCCCATCAAGCATTATACTGCATTTAATTTAAAATGGGGGTGGTACTAGCCCTGTTAAGATGAACTGTGAAGTAAATACAGCTAACCATACAGTAGAGTAGACCAGAGCATCAGATCCAAACTATTTCCATACACAGAGTCTTTAAACCTCCCACTGGCCTGTCTGATGTCTTCCTATCTTACTGGTGTGCAGCGTTTTTGTTTCTCCCAGCTCTACTTTCAACCAGAAAACTTGCTAAAAAGTTTCATCTAAATAAAGTCTGTAATATAGTAGGTCACCCAACCTGAACAAATTCAACACATATTTCAGCAATTCAAAATGTATTTCAATTTCAGCAATTTATCTGCTATGCTGTGTGAAGCATTAGTAAGTGGCAAGCATTAGTAAGCATGAAGAATAAGGTGAGGTCACCTTCCCATCACTGGGACAAAACACCCACCATTTTAGATCGGAACTGTAACACGTGCCACCTGTCTTTTTGAGGTTAGTTTAAATAAACATTAAGCAGTTAGAAAGAATGATGTGAAAGGCAAGGGGCAAAGAAGGTCTAACAAAGTGGTATTTAGGGTGAAACCTGAAGCAAGGGAGTACTTATTGGTCAGCCAAGAACAGCACGGGGAGTTGTGTTCCTTTGAGGACAAAAGCAGCACCTTGAAGTTGCAGCTGGTCACACAAGGCCATGCAAGGGAGTTTATAAACCATAAGAGCTTTGGTGATTTGATCCTAAAGTTCAATGAAGGGATAACATCCATGAACATAAATCTAAATCTATCATGCATGACGAGACTTCTTTTTTTTTGGTACCAGGGATCAAACTCGGGACCTTGCACTTGCGAGGCAGGCGCCAGAACCAGAGCTAAATCCCCGGCCCGCATGACGAGATTTCTAAAAGATGATGAAGCATTGATCTGGGGCTGGTTAGGGACAGAGAGGGATTAGTGCCTGCCAAGTTGGAGCCCTAGCAGCTCTGGGCAGAGCATGACCTCTGCTGGCCCCTGTGGTCAGCCGGCCTTGCCTTTGTCATGCATGTTCACATCCTCCTGAGATGAAGGCTGGCTGCTCACATACTGAGGGGATGTGGTGAGGATTAAGAATTTGGAAACTGGGCCAGGGCGCAAGGACTTGAGTTCAATTCCTGGTACCAAAAAAACAACAACGAAAAAGAATTTGGAAACTGACTTTTCTGGAGAAGTTCTGTCTACATTTAAGACTTCTAGCTCCCTTGAATCTTAGGACATGCAGAATATATACCTGAGAAGAAAGCTACTTTTATTGCTAGAAATTTGAGATGGGCTCTAACATCTTCCTTCTCCTCTTGGCACAACAGAAATGAACAAAGTGAAAGGGAAGGTTTTCACTTCACACAAAGCCAATTTGTGTTCAACTTTAATATTTAAATGGAAGAATTGCCCTGTCATTAAGCCCTGCTATTAAGCCCTGCTGTCCTAGGATTTGGAGGATGAGATGAGAGCAATTCCTGGGTTTTGTGCTCTCATTTTCCCTGTCAATTTGCAATAAAAGAAAAGCACTTTTGTTACCTCAGTCACTGATTCTGTGTGAAGCAAAGTTAGAAACAGACTTCTAAACAGACTTAGAATTTTTCATACTCAAAGACTAAACATGAATCAAAATACTGATGACCATAAATATTTTTATTAAATGTGAAAATACACGGGTATAAAAAATAGTACCCATAGACATGTCTGAGACCTATTTCAAATTTTACGTCCTTTATTAAAACCCTAAATTGAGATGGACTAAGTCTTTTCTCATTCAAAACAAACCTTAGAGTAAGAGTAATAATTCAACTTCTCAAACATCTTCACTTTTCACCTCCCCTATGCTCTGCTTTCCTCTGCAGGTAAATGTTTCATCCACAGATGAATGTACATGAAGCCACGCAGTGGCTAATTTTATGCTTAAATCAGTCAATGAAGAGATCACCTGAAAAAATTCCCACCTCTTAATATCATTCAGAAGTACAAAATAAATTCTGCCATTAACAGAAAGGGAATGATCTGATCTACAGCAAGGATGTTAGTTGACAAATTTAGCATTGGCCTTCTTCTTTTCTTTATAAACATGAAAAAGTCAATGACATTCAAGAAAGTTGTGTTAATTTCTCTAGCTTATCCTAATGGATACTCATGAAAATATTTTGCAAGGCCCAGCACCGGTGCCATGTGTCTGTAAAACTGTCGGCTCTAACAGAGGCCGACCCAGGAGACATTTTTAATTTCTGCCTCTTTCTTACACACTTTCTTTAATTTGGGGTAAATACCAAGTACAACTTTATGCCTTTAAACCTGAAATTTTTCGTTATCTACCAGGAAGAGAAAATGGTGCCAATTTTAAATTGTGATCCTATTGGCCTTCTTAAAACATGGTTATATCAGTAATTTTTTTTAAATCATGGGTAGGTTTTAGATTCTGCTGTCAGAACTCCAACAACTTGTTTTCATACTGATACTCAAATACAGACTTACAACATGTAAGAGAAAAAAATTATAAAATTAATGTTACTTCCAGTCACATTTAACTGTTAAAGTTGTTTCCATCTGCTTATTTGTGGTAAGAAAGCACAAGCTTTCAGAACTGAGGAATGAGGAGGAACTTTTTAAGGCTTCAAGCTGATGCATTTAAACTCCTGCTGTGGAAAGTGCCTGTGACACCCCACTCCAGAGGCTCCCACAAGGAAGCCTGCAGGCCCTAAAAATGGGCGGAATGTGGAAACTAGCCTAACAAAAATGGGAAACTGCTTTGTCAGTAATGTGTTTTTCCATTGCATGTGTCAGGCAGGTGGGAGGAGTGACTGTTCCATCCCCTTACACATTCAGGATTTTTCTCAGTCGCTGGTCAGGGAAAGGACAGTTACCATCCTTCCATGTGGGAAGACACCGGAGACTACCGGTGGCCATCCAGGATGGAGCTTAAAAGTCATTACTTCAGTAATGAGCAAAGCAACAGAATCCAGAGAATGTGTCCCCTGTGGTGTTGGCACTTGGCACCAAAGCTGCTTTCTCTTTTTACTGATAAAGGCTGTAGCTCTCTGCACATTTCCATTAAACTGACTTAATCCACAGTAATTTTGTTACAGTGAAGAACAAACCTCCTGGGCAGCAAGTTGGGAGGCAGTGAGGCCTGAGACACCTCTCCCTTACAGTCCAGCCCTTGGCCAGCCCAGACCCCTCTGGCTCCTCGTTGGTTGCTTTTCATCCTCTCCAAAGGATGAAGTGTTCTATGTTTCCTTTTGAAAGTAGGTAGAGGCCTTTACTATATTTCAGAGGTCACAGTAACATCTGCAGAAGGAACCAGATTTTAAAATACACATTGCTGACCATAATTAGTGAGGTAATGAGATAACTAAAGAACAAAGATGAATTTACCTGGGAAATTTCACATTGGCTTGAATTTTAAGCCACTAAAACAAATAAAAGCTGCAAGCTGGTCACTAGTTTTCAGAATGCATTTTTAAGTTTATTGGTAAGAAACAGATTCCTACATAGATGCAAAAAGCACTTGAGTGTTTTGCTCAATTCAATTATGTGATTGCGTCCTTCAGTTAAAATTTTTTTTCTGAATATTTAAGGATATGACTACAGAAAAAAATTATTTGTGCTTGGCTTCTGTAGACATTCATGGACAGGATGCCTCAGTGAATTAAAATGCTTGATTTCATAAAAGCAATACATTAGACTCTTTAATCCTTAAAATATCTCAGAATGCTTCAAGGCAAAAACAAAACCTTTCTAGAATAAAGGTAATTCTTATCTAAAGTAATTATCTTAGATTTTTAAATGCAGCATCATTAGTTCCATAAGAATTCAGAGATCTTGATTCAATAACACTCATTTTTTTAGGGCAAAAATCATCCAGTATACAAAGACTGAATAGCACACTTTTTAGATAGTCACCTTTTTGTAGTATATGTGCTGCCAAAGTGAGCACAGATAGTTACCTTCTTCAAAAGTAACAGGAAGGTGTCTCAGGAGCAGGTATCATCTGGTTAAATGCAATGACTGATACACAGCCAGCGCTGACAGATCCTCAGGTCTGTCCTTCCTCCTAGGCAGGAGAACGCCTCTCGGCATCCAGGCTGGGTGAAGGCAGGTCTGCTGTCCACTGTGCACCAGTGAACCGCTCCCAGGGGGCCGTCGCCACAGCCCAGGGTGCAGCCATATGTAAGAGAAGCCGCCCCACTCTCCTGCTTGAAAGCAGGAATCACAGCATTCTGTGTGTTTTGTTAGCTGAGCAATTTTAGATTTCTAAGCCAGTTTTGTTTCAGGAAATCCTGTAACAACACAACTCAGAACTTGGGTTGCTTAAAAAGTATTTCAAATTAAACTTCAGCAATATTATTTAAATACCACAGCTATACTATCTGAACCTTTTTTATGTATTACTTTTAGTTAACTTGTTCTGTTTAACAGTAAACAAAAGGGCCCATAAGTTTTGCAATTAAATTCCAGTTAACTCGGTATTCTTCTCTAGGTACCAGCCACCCCCCAAAATATGCTTAACATCACTCCTCAGTCTACACCTGGACATACTGACTACCATCCTGTGGCAAGTTTCCTAAAAGGCTAAAAGGCAGACTCTGCCCCTTCTTACTGCCAGCCACGTGATGCTGGTGCAGAAGGCTTGCATGTTAAAGGGGGTGCGGTAATTTAACACTTGCAAATGACCAGGTGCACCAAAATCTAAGCATAGTTGTCCCTAAGAACATATGGCTTAACTGTTCATATTCTCCTGAAGAATACTGCGACACGGCCATGAAGATGACAGCTCCACCATACAGGTACTACGCCAGGCTAGGAAGAGAAGAATCTGTGTGCCATGCCGGGAAAGACTCCATGAGCACTTCCACAGATGAGTTGCCTCCGGCCACTTCCAGCCATGGATGAAATGGGTACAGGCTGCTCTGTCAGCAGAACAATTCCTCACCTCCCTGCCCTTGCAAAGCCATTAACCTTCATTCTAAAATGGATTTTTCTTATTAAAACAACTCTTTGGTCATGGACAAACAAAGATTTGATATTTTTTTTCATTGGGATCGCAGTACAAGGTTTTCTTTGTTTTTAATCTTTAAAAAATTAAGGAAGAAGAGCAGAAAAACAGTTGGTTTAATTGAAGTGGAATTTAAATCTAAATGGTCCTCCTGAACTGAAAGGATTGAACCCTTGCCATGAGTTCCAACTTCTGTGAAAAGGGTTGCCACCTCCTCCTTGTTGGCTTTCAGCATCCAGAGGATCTTCTCCATCGTCAAACTTCTTCCTCATTTCTAGAAAAGAAATCAGCAAATTAAGACCCCAGAATTAACTAAAGGACGTTTGAAGTAATGCCAGAGCAAGAGACCTCCAAAAATCATACTTGATAAAAGAACCATGTCATCATTCTAACCTCCAAAATGAGTGAGTCCACCGGGGAACAACTCACCCACACCTGCCCCCAGGTGAGCTTTCTTAGAGCCTCACTGTTCACCTCAACAGTGCTAAGTGTCCTCAGCTGTGAGAGCGAGGACCCTATCACATGCCATTCCGGGAGGCTCACTGGCGCTCTGGAGTGCCTGGTGTCGCACTAGCAGGTCTGGGCACTGAGCAGGGAGGACACAGCAGGGACAGAAGAAAGGTCAACACCTGACATTGCTGAATAACAGGACAGGAAGTACGTATTCCTACTGTACTTAGTGCAATGCTTATCTGTCTCCCTTATTGGGTTAGAAAGTACTTAGAACAAAGGATCATTAATTTCAATCCCATAGGATAAATGGGTGCTCAAAAAAGATTTGCCAAAGGGGTAAAACCTGATTCCCTCTGTTTTGTTTGTCAAGTTCAAGACACAGAAGGCCACAAAAACAGCCATAGGCATCAGCTTATCATTAAACTTCCCCTGGAAATGGCAGTGTTAGTCATTACTATCTCAGTTCTTAGCCTGTCTCCCTTCTTATATTCCAGGCCACAGAATCTATGATAAATGAAGAACACAGATCCACCCGTAAACCTAATGACTTGATTTATGGCAAGAGTGCTGGTGAACACACCCATGGGAGAGCCCAAAAGGCCCTGGCTGCCTATCTGCTTCTCCTTGTCCCCACCCGACCCATGCGTAATCCAGCCTGGCACACTGGTCTCCTCACCAAGGTCCTGGGACTTTGGTATAGACAATTCCCCATAGACCTGTGAGGCTGGAAGCAAACTAGGATGGTGTTATGCTCAGTGTTGTGTCCTTGTGTCACAGGTTCAAAAACGCAGGCCTCAAAAGTCATAACCTGTCCAAGTAGAAACAAATTCAAACTCAGGCCTTCTGATTTCACATATGATGATCTTTTCACTCACTGCACCATGTATCCTGCGGGTCTTCAGTCACAGCAGACAAAACTGGAGTTCTGAAATTACAGGGCCGAGGACCAGGCACAGCCCTCACAGACCACAGCGACATCACCCTCCACCCTCTACCTGACACTGCCTCCAAGACAGACCATAGACAGGAAGAGCTAATAAATCACAAGCCCACTATTTCGAGAGAATACAAAAATGCTGAAGGTAAACAATACCTGGATCCGAGAGGACTTCTTTAGCAGCTGCTATGTCAATGAATTTTTTCTCAGCTTTTTTCTTTTCTTCTTCATTCTGAAAGTTATCTGGATGCCACTGCAGTGCTAATTTTCTGTATGCTTTAATAATTTCTTGCTTTTTGGCATTTCTGAGGGGTAAAATTAAGCATTAGTTAAGAAGTATCCAAACTACTGCCATGAAAATTAGAAGAGTTGGGTTAAGATCTCAACTGCAAACAGTAACGCAGGTTTCCTAATAGTTTTGAAAATTTGACACGGTTCTGGAAAATCATTAAAGCCACTCAGTCTCCCACAGATACTTGTACACTAAGACTCTTACTGTGAATAAAGTACTGACCTTTACAATTGTGCCTTTCTGAATTTGCAAGCTATTGTACTATGATTTAGTTCTTTGTTGGCATTAAAACAATAATCTGACTTTTTGAATGCTTTCTTTTGGGATTCGTTTACTGAAGGAGGAGTAAGAACAAAGTTTCAGATTTGGATTGAAAGTTGGTAGCTTACTTGATCAGGGAAGATGGGTCTTATAATAAAAGCACAACTATATTTTTAGGCCTAGAGAAGTTTTTTCTTTTCATATTCCCTTCTTCCCTGTCTACCATTCCTACCAAAAAAAAGCTCACTGCTACTTCTTGACCCTTCCTGAAAAAAATCCAGGTCTAAGACCTATTCATGCCACAGACTATTACTGGATTAGTAGTCTGCATCAGAGAAATTTGCCTGTAACATATTCAAAGTAGCTTTATGAAGTTTTAAGATTTTTAGAATAGCATTGCCACAATTACATACATAAATTAAATGAATAAGGGAGAGAAAAAAAACAATGATTAGCTTTAAAACTGTTGATTAAATACAGCAATGCAAAATTTAAATTAATAACTCACCTTTTTACTCCCAAGATTTTATAATAATCTCGTTTCTGTGATTGTTTCAATAGTCTCTGTGCTTTCTCTAGACCTTCCCGAATCTGCTGATCATTTTCATTGTGTTCCTGAGCAGCTTCATAATCCTGAATAGCTGTCAAATTATGTTTAAAATAAATTGTTAGGGAGTTTATAATTCATTGTTTTTACTTATCCTGCAAAACTGATACCTAGTCATTATCCCCAACCCCTTCACAATTTCTTCATTACTGCTAAGAACCTAAGTGGTATCACCTTTACAATTTTGTTCACAAACTTACAAAAGACATAATTCAGGTTAAAGTTAGTTATTAGGTGGCTTATTGGTCCCATTCAACAAATTCACTGCTTTTGGTTTACTTGCTCACCCTCCCACATTATCTCCACATATCTCCTTCAAATTATTTTAACATCAGTACTTCATCACAGCAATCTTACTGCCACTAAGACTGAGTGACTGTTACACAGAAAAGGAAGACACTGGCAAAGAAATCAGCAGAGGGCAACCAGTATGAAAGAAGCAGAGGTTAGGAAGGGATTAGGAGGCACTGTCAGCAGTCAGGATGACTGTTACTGGCTTGTATCTGAATGTCACCCACGTCTCATCTGTTCAGAGGTGGAGCTCTTAGAAGGTAACTAGATCAGAGGGGTACTATACTCATCAGTGGATTGGACCACTGATGAGTTCATAGCTAAATGAAGGAGGTGGGGCTGGATAGGACAGGCAGGTCACTAGGAGTGTAACTTTGGAAAGTATATCTCCCCCAGCTCGCACGTGCTCGTGCTCGCTCTCGTTCTCTCTCTTGTCTCTCTCTCTCTCTCTGATTCATGATCTAAAGAACAGATAAATGAAAGTTAAGGATATATTACAGTAATGCATCCGTATCCATGTTTATAGCAGCACAATTCATAATAGCTGAATCTTAGAAGTGGCCTATATGTCCATCAACAGATAAAGAAAATGTGGTATTTATATATAACTGAGTACTACACTGCCATAAAGAAGGCTAAATTTAAGCCACTTGTAGGAAAATGGATGCATCCTGAAACCATAAAAACATTTGTGAAGAAGTATTTGTAGAAGTACTAAGAGACTTAGGCACACTGGTCTAAGGAGATTTTTAACTCTTTGTTCACAACAGTTCTGGTGGAGCAAAACAATACCAGAATGTAAGATTACAACAGAAGACAGAGCTGACTGATACGCCAAATTCTAGCCCAGAACAAAACACTATACTTGGGCATGTTAAATCAAAAAGTAATGCTGTAATAAATTCTAAAATATATATATAGTGTTCTTCACAATGTTATAATGAATCGGAAATAAATGGATCTTCCACACAGAAAACTTAAGATAGCTAAATGTGGTGGCACATGCCTATAATCCCAGCACTCAGGAGGCTGAGGCAGGAGAATACCCCCAATTTCAAGACAAGTCTGGGCTACATGGTGAGTTCAAGGCCAGCCTGGATGACATAGCAAAACTCTGTCTCAAGAAACAAAAAAAATAAAAATAAAAATTTAAAAAAAGAAAATCATACAGAAGAAATATAAAAGTATAAATTTAAAAATCTAAAAAATGGGGGCCAGGGATTTAGCTCAATGGCACTGCGCCTGCCTCACAAGCGCAAGGTCATGAGTTCAATCCCCAGTATCAAAAAAGGGAAAAAAGATCAATTGAGTCATATTTATAGCAACTAGGAGTGACACTGTCCCTCCCTTTCTATCTCTGATCTTCCATCTTTCTCTCATTTCCATGATCAATATGTAACTTGAGAAGAAAGCCATCTTCAACAACTAGTAGCCACAGTGAATAGAAGTTCTTAACCTGGGAGAATAATACCTAAACTACTAATACCTAACTGCTGTATTGAAAATCAAGCAAATATAATGAGCAAAATTATAGCATATTAGCAGAAATTGACTGGATTCCCTGGATTCTTTTCTACATATGAAATAAAGAACATTATTACTGTTAGAGGTTTGTATTTAGATGCCCGCCCGCCCCCCCCTACTACCCCCGCCTCATGCAGATGAGGTGGGACTTTCTTTCTCAGAGGTACTTGAATCTGGAATGTCTGATGCTGGTATTAAGGGCTGTGATTACTAAACCACTGCATGTAAGTGATTAGTTTGGCACCACGCTAATCCCCATAGTCTGACTAAGGTAGAAGGGGCAGAAAGATCCTGTTAAACTCTCTCATTACCTTTGCTGCCTTGTGTATGCCATGTTGTTTTTGCTCTGCCATGCTTGTTTGTCATCACTGCCTTGGAGCCAGCCGATTATGGACTGAAACCTCTACAAACTGTAAGCCAAATAAGCCCCTTCCCTTCTAACTTTGGGTGTCAGGTATTTTGTCTCAGCAACAAGACAGAAAGGTAACAAAATCAACATTCACCACAGAAAAATCTGACAACATAGAAGCTTCTCCTATTTGATCAAGAGATCAGGTTTTAAAAGCTAATCTGTAATCAATGAGGACATGAAACTGTCACGCGTGGCCTGATACATCACTGGGCCAGGCATCTCCCTACCCGATGATACCTCATAAACACCATTATGTAACTGATTGATGAGTCACATCAAAGAGGTGACTGTATATCCTAAGATTTAAGGAGACCTATAATGCTTAAATATAGATAAAACTTTTCCAGAAGGGCAGTCTGCAAATTCTTAATAACCTACAGGACATCGTGTCAGTATCCGAGCAGCCAGCCTTTGTCTGAGAGGGTTGTTAACACGTGTGACAGAGGTGAGGCCTGCTCACCATAGGCAGCTTGGGGAGTCTTCATTCTCTCTCCAGAGCTGCAAAGGCTCCGGTTTAGCAGCTTAACCCCTCTCCTTTCCTCCCTCCCCTACCTCCAAGCTCAAATCAGTGTTTCGTGATACAGTAATACCTCGGTTAACAAATGCTTCTGTTTGCAAACAATTCAGTTCAAAAACAAAAGCGTTTGGGAAAATTTTGCTTCCATTTGCAAACTGCATAATGGGTAACAAACATGACCACAGCCATCTTTCCCCAAATCATAAAACAAATTAAGCTAATAAGCCGAGGTACCGCTGTATTTATAAAGGAAATCCAGTCATTTTTCAGGCTTAGTCTTATTATGTGTAAATTTTACACTTAACTAGGTTTGTCAAAGTATTGGTGTCAGATTATTTTTAAGCAGGTATTATTTCTCAATAGTACCTACACCTGCCTTTTTTTTGCTGTTTGTGCAAGGTACAGGAAGGTGCTAGACAAACTATATTCCTCAGATATTTTGATAAATACTACCAAGTGAACTTGACATATGCTCAATGTCAAAATGTTATATCACAGGAAATTACAGAGCAGTATCCCCCACTGAACAAAGATGTACACTTTTTTAAATACTGGCAAATCAAATCCAGCATTAAACTCTGTCTAAAGTTGTATCCAAACCAGGCATAGTGGCACATGCCTGTAATATTAACCACTTGGGACACTGAGGCAGGAGGATCCCACGTTTGAGCCCAACCTGAGCAACTCAGCAAGATCCTAGCTCAAAATAAATTCCTGGGGCCGGGGATTTAGCTCAGTGGCACCGCGCCTGCCTTGCAAGCACAAGGTCTGAAGTTTGATCCCCAGTACAAAAAAAAAAAAAATTCTTAAAAAGGGCTGGAGATACATGCACGAAACCCTGGGGAGTTAAGCCCCAGTATTATAGCCCCCAAAAAGGAGGTTTATCCCAATAACTCATGGTTGATTTAACTTTAGAAATGTCAATAAAACTGACCACATTAGCAGAATGACACCTGAGCTATC
>NW_004624879.1:2397937-2420104 GCF_000247695.1 Heterocephalus glaber | reverse complement strand
AACTCAGGACCTTTCGCTTGTGAGGCAGGCGCGGTGCCACTGAGCTAAATCACCAGCCCCAAAACTGTTGCTTTTTAAAAAGATAAAAAGAAACCCTTCACATTTTAACTCAGATTTTAAACTAAAGACATACTTTTATTTATGCTAAGTAACACTGCTCATTTACATCATTTACTAAACTTTGCCCTCCCTGTCTCCTTCTCTGGAGTGGCTTAATTTTCATATTTGTCATTCAAAACAACAATTTTACTCTTGTAAAACCATAAGACAAAGAATAAACTGTTACTTAAATATTAAGGAAAAAAGAATTCAAAAATAGATCAATTATATTAACTTAGTATTAAGCATCTTCAAGAATTAAGCTGACAAGATTCCCTAAAAAGCAAATGAGTTTTAACACTCGTTACAAAAGCGCCTTCCAAATTATATTCTGGAGCCTACAAGATTTGACCCTTAACAGATATTAAAACTTACCATTGTGATACCATGCATTTCAAACTTTAGACATCAAGATCTGAATGTCCCATAAATAACAGTTGGATGTCACTGCACTGTCACAATTCCCTGGAACATGCTTAGGAGCAAGACTCATGGCAAATTGGGGGAAGCAGAAAGACTGACCAATATGCCTTTACCAAGAGCATCACAAACCGAGTTTCACCATTCAAATCCTTCATTAACTATAGCCAAAAAGGGGCCAGGGATTTAGCTCAGTGGTTCCGCTGCCTGCCTCACAAGCTCAAGGTCCCAAGTTCGATCCCCAGTACCAAAAAACAAAAACAAAAGCAAACAACAAAAAAAAACTATAGCCAAAAAATTTGCTGTTTTTGATTTAAAATGCTTTACCCAATGTGGAAGAAAAAAAGAATATTGCAGTAAGGGTCTGTAATGCTTATTTCTTTTAAAAATCTCGTTTAAATATTTATAACATACTGTCACTCAAAGTTATAAAACAATATATATAATTCTGTTTTCTTAAATGTGTATTTTTTTATATGCCAACTTTAGTTATCTTCCAGAAAAGGCCACTGTCTTTATTCAAAGTCCTTATAACTTCCAGCAAGAATATCTTATTACTTCAACTTGAACAAAGTAGGGTAAGCAGATACCCTAATATTATTACTAAAGAGTTGAGCTCACAGAGGATCATTTTATATTAGACATATGACATATATATGTAGGCTTTGTGCATATATGTATTACAGATACCAAGTATATACAAAGAATACACATATACATAAAGACTAATATATCTATAGACAAAAGTCTAGAAAGATAAATTCAAAATGAACAGTGACTGCCTCTGGATATCAGATCTATAATTGAAATTTTCTATTTACTTGTCTTCCCTAACTTGATTGCAGCAAATAACCCTAAAATTTTTATTTTTATAGTGCACTGAACTGGTTTCAATAGAACTCTCTTCAGAGTGTACCTAAGAAAGAATAATTGTCAACATGTCCAGGAATGCCGGTAAATTTGTTCTAAAAGGCCACTGAACATATGCTACCCTCATATGATTAACTGTTAGGTACTGCAAATCAAATCCCTTGAAGATTTACCTTCATCATACATTTCTTCTATTAAATAGGCCTCTGCTCGATCTTTCAGAGCATTCACATTGTCAGGTTCCATCTGTAAAACTTCAGAACACACTCTAATAGCTTCCACAGGCTTCTCATCCTAAAAGTAAATGTCAGGAAAGAATTTAGGGTTGTTAATCCACATGTAAAGTATTTATATTTCTGGGAGCAAGTCACTGTTACCTTAGAAAAGCAGTGACAAATCCTTTCTTTTGAACGAAGGGTATATTCAGCAATGTTGGGCTCTGTTTTCATGACAGATTCATATTTGCTCGTGGCATCTGTGTATCTGTTAAATGTGCAAACCATGATGAGTAAGAGTGAAGTTCTATCTCCTGAACTACAGAAAGGACCCTCTTCCTTCACTATGTGTAGGTTGCCTAACCAATTCAACTGAGTGAGCACCTGCCTTCTGACCTGCTCTATCTGACCTCCAGAGTCGCACAGAAGGTGTAATCCTGAGGCAGGAGTTAAAACAGCAGATGTTGCCTGTCAGTACCAATCAAACCTTGGCCTTTTTTTTTTCTGGTACCAGGAATCGAACTCAGGACCTTGGGCTTGAGAGGCAGGCACAGCACCACTGAGCTACATCTCTGGCCCCTGAGCTGACGTTTCCTGTAGAACACAACTCATGATTTTCAAACATTAAAGCACAAACAGTCTGACTTACACTGTAATAAACACTGACCACAAAATAAAGATCAAGTTTGCTTTCTTAGCTGCTATACACTTTTATGAAAATAACAGAGCCTAGTATGTGCCATTTTATATAATTAATGTCATTCACAACTAAGTACAATGCAAAAGGAATCTCCTTAAATTCCCAACTTTATAAGCTTTCTAAGAGCCATAAAGCTACAGTCATACCTTCGTACTCAACTGATTAGAAAATTTTTGAATTTTATACTTAGATGCATTCTGATGGGACAATCTTGTCCCAGTACTTACTGTCGGTCTGATACTCAGTATCATCTACCTCATCACTCCTTACCCTTTCCAGCAGAAGCACTCTGGCTGGGACTAACGGCTTTGGGGACTCATCGTGCATCTCAGAACCAATTAACAAGTACCAAGGCAGCACTGTATCGCATCATTTTCTTTAAACTGGTGGAAAGTACTAGTTTGTAAAAGCTAGACTAGCTTGTTGTTATATACCAAGTTATTATCTTCAAGAATGGCCAGCTAAAAGATATATTTATATTTAAATCTTATTTAAGATTTATATTTAAATCTTCACATTTAAATGCTGATGTATTAATACACAGGTTTGAACATTTAAAAGAAAAGCTAGCTTCTGGGAAAGTAAAGTAGGTGTACTTTTCTCAAATCCTCCAGCTAAGTACAATTAAAACCCTAGATATTACATGTTTTTGAAGACTACAGACACAAACCAGGTAGAGAAGAAGGCAGATTAGCTAGCAACCTTGGGACTGAGGAAAAACATGGTAGTAAGTTCCCTGAGTTTCTCATATCCCACACTTAGAGCTGAAGATGCCAGCAATCCAGAAATGCAGAACAAAAACTAAGTCTGCTTTCCCTAACCAGATGATCTGGAAAGGGCTGCCTAGCAAGGCAGAAAACTGTCTGACAATAACAGCTTTAGACCAGGCAAAAGCTTCAGACAAAATCATGCCCCTCTACCACCATCATCCCCGAAAATGCCAGGGAAGGCCAAGGGACTATGACATCCTCCCTGATGAGGAAGAACAAGGTTCCCCCCACACCTGCCAAGGTAGTGTCAGAGAAGGCCAAGAGGGGCCCAGACTTTCCTCCATGGTTGATAGTAAGTCCCGCTCTACTCCCCCAGTGGTGTTAGTGGAGACCATGCGAGTAGCCACGATTCTGACCTGCACCAAGCTACCTGTGATATACCAAGAAGACCTCTTTCCCTCAAGTATTAGCAAAGGCCAAGTGCGACACTTCCATCTAGCAGTGCCAAGGTGGTGCTCATCCCACTCTCTCTTTGCTGGAACAGTATCAGAAAAAGCTAGCCAAAACAGAAGGTTTAAATAAAAACCAAAGCCTTAAACATGAAATGAAAATTCTAGCTTTCAGTTAAAAACCACTCATCATACCAAAAAATATTAAATTCTCAGATTTTTTGAGAAAAGATAATCACTGAAGCCAACCAAGAGGACAGAGATGTTAGAATTATCTGTCAAAGATGTTAAAGTACCCACAAACAAAAGCAGCAATTACAAACAAGCTTGAAACATGAAAAACATCGAACGCCTCAGCAAATAGTCTCAGTGAAGAAATAAAAGAATCAAAGAGTAACCAAATCGAATTCTTGAACTAAAAAAATACAGAAATGGAAATAGAAAGCCTCACTGAATGTACTCTATAATACAACCAAGGAGACAGATAAAACTATTACTGAATACAACAGAAATTACCAAATCTGAACGACAAAACGAAGACAGACTTTAAATACTGAACAGAGCCTCAGGGGACAGTAAGGGTGTAACAAATGATCTAATATTAATGTCACCTTAGTCCAAAGAGAGTAGAGAAGAGCTGAAAAAGTACTTAAAAAAGTAATGGATGAAAATTTCCTGTATTTGAAGGGACATAAACCTAAATATAGTCTGCATTGCTAAAATGAAACTACTTTCTGAACATTACATAGGCCAGTTAGGCGATTTCATCATTCTGCAAAAACAGAGCACACTTACACTAACCTAAATGGTGCAAGTCAGCTGTTTGAGTTGGCCTCCAACATGAGAAGTTTAAGGCTGCTGCCAACATAGCACAGCATCCTGATTTACAATAAACATTTTTTAATATTCTAATAAAAATACGGTATGATAAAGTACATAAACCACCAATATAGTCCTTTATGTTCACAGTCAAGTGTGATGAACTGCACTTTTATATGACTACCAGGTTTAATTTCTATTACCGTCACCACAAACACCTGAGTAATGCATTGTATTATAACAGTTATGATGTCACTAAGCAATAGCAATTTTTCACCTCCATTATAATCTTTTGCAGGGGGTACCAGGGATCAAACTCGGGACCTTGTGCTTTCGAGGCAGGCGCCGGAACCACTAAGCTAAATCCCCGGCCCTCTCCATTATAATCTTATGGGACCACCACTGCATATGTGGTATGTCTTGACCAAATGGCATTATATAGTATATGACTATATTCAAGAAGCTAAGTAACTTGCAAATAGAATCAACACAAAGAAATGCCTGCAAAGATATATCACAATTAAACT
This sequence comes from Heterocephalus glaber, assembly GCF_000247695.1. Next base: position 2,415,295 of record NW_004624879.1, on the reverse strand, counting down.
TCTGAACACAAAGAAAAAAGTCTTAAAAACAGTCAGTTTTTCCCTTAAAGTGCCACTTCCTATCAGGATGACAAAAGATTTCTCATCAGAAACTATGGCAAGAAAGAAGTGACCCAAAATCTTATAGATGCAAAACAGAAAAAGATCTGTTAACCTAGAATCCAAACCCAGAGAAAATTTCCTTCAGTAATTAAAGGGAAGTCAAGACATTCTCAGGTACAGAAATACTAGAAAGTTGTTACCAAGGCCTTCCCTTAAGGGAGTTCTCTAAACAGAAAGGATATGGGGCTGAGGACATAGCTCAGCAGCAGACCACGTGCCCAGCATATATGAGGACCTGGGTTCAATTCTCAGTACCAAAAGGGGGCTGGTGGGGGGGGGCACACACCAAGGATAAAAGATAGCATCTTGGAACATTAAGAAGGAGCAAGGAGCATGGTAAACAAAATGAGAATCAAAATCTGAGTATTTCTTATGGCTTGTCCCCCAAAAGTTCACATGCTGGAAGCTTGGCCCCTAGTGTGGCAGTACCTTTAAGAGGTGAGGCCTAGTGAAAGTTAATTAGGTCATGGGGGCACCTTTGAAAGGGATTAATGTAGTTCTCAAAGGACCATGTTCCTTGTCAAGAGAAAGTTATTATAAAGCAAGGCCACCCCACATGCTTGGACTCTTCTGCTTCTCTGCCATACAGCCAGCGAGCCCTCACCAGGTACCATGCAGGTATCATGCTGCATGACTTTCCAGCCACCAGCATGAGACAAACCACCTTTTCTGTATAAAAAGTATCCAGTCTCATGTATTTTGCTGTAGCAACACAAAACAGACTAGTCTAAGTTTTGTTCCTCTTGAGTTTCTAAATTATGTTCAGTGTTGAAGCAAAATTTGTAACTGTCCAATGTTGTAGAGGAAATATTTAAGACAATTATAAACAGGAGAGGGTAAAGGTAATTTAAGGGAAAAAAGATTCTTTTACCCTAATTCAGCCACTGAAATGACACCAATAAACTCTAATAAGTTATGTCATACAATAAACTCTAAAAATACAGCTGGACCATGGTGGTAGATGTTAAATGATACATTCATTCTGAAAATCAATTTGGCAATTTCTTATAGACTAAAAAACGCAACTACCAGACAGCCTAGCAATAGCATTCCTGCCATTTATCCCAGAGAAATGAAAACTTACATTCACGCAAAGGCCTACACATGAAAGCAGCATTATTCATTAATAGCCAAAATAGCTATTTTGACCTGCAGTGGGTGATCTTTAATAAATGGCTAAACAAACTGTAGTACATCCAAACCATGGAAACGAGTCAGCAATAAACAGAAAGGAAATATGGATACACATAACAATCTGGATAAATCTCCAGGGAATTACACTACATGGAAAGCCAATCCCAAAAGTTTACATTCTATATGACTCCATTTCTGTAACATTCCTGAAATGACAACATTATAGAAATGGAGAAGATACTGGTGTTTCTAGGAGCTAAGGAAGAGGTAGGGACAGAAGAGAAGTAGTCCTGGCTATAAAATGGCTACAAGAGAGATCCTAGTTGTGGAATTTTAATCACTATCCTGATGGTGATATTGTATTCCAAGTTTCCAAGATGTTACAATTTGCAAGACATTGTGGAAAACTGGGTAAAGCATTCTTCCAAGGACAGCTTACAAAGGAATTAGGAGTAGGGCGTCAGAACCTGCCTTCTAACAGCATTGTGTGGCACGTTCTATATTCTCTTTAACTCTCCAGCTCCAACCTGCAAACCTCCTACAAATAATACACAGACAGAATCATTTACTTTTAGCCACTCCTACTTATACTTCAAGATGAGCATTTAAATATCTGTCACCTCCAATAAACTTCTGTTTTACTCCTGGGCTTCACCACTCTACATTGGATTAAATGTCCTTCTTTGGTACTCCCATTATACTGTGTACATGCTAGCACTTTGGTATCATTATCTTTTAAGAAGTTTATATGTCTGTCTCCCACACTATGCTATAAACTTTTCAAGACCAAAAACTACTTAGTCAAATTTATTTTGGCATTCTCGGTACATAGCTGTGTCTGATATAAGAAACAATAAAAATCCTAAAAAATAAATATGCAGGTAAAGATAGTATGCAATTTGTATTACAGTGATTCTTCAGTTCACAGAACTCAATTCTCTCCACAATTCCAGTGGCAAATTGAACTGGAAGAGCCAAGTCAAACTGCCCCATAAGGTCAACATTGAACCTAACCATTGAATTTGATTTGGTTCTTGTCCAATTCAGTTTGCGACCAGAATTGTGGAAAGAATAGAGTTTATGAATCGAGGTACCACTGTATTTATATTGTCTTGTTCCCAAAATGTTCAATCCTGATAGTTTTGCTAAGGTCCAGTACCATCTTACCCTGAATAACCAAGCAACCAACAAGCAGACAGTTCAGTAGTTCATCTGTGCCCACAACAGGACATAAAAGGAAAGTCTGGATGGTATAAATAAGCATATTCTTACCTGCCATCTCTGATAAGCTCTTCAGCTGACTCAATCAGCTTATTAAGTTTCTTCACTTGTTTATAGTGTGCAAAACACCTCTTATGATCCTGATCAAGTTTAAGACATTCACGAACTTCACTGCTCATATAATTTTTAAAAAGGAAAATATTCCATGTTAAAATAATGAAGTTTTGCAGATTAGATATAGAAATAAGTGCCTTTATTTGTAACAATTTAAAACGTAACTGCCTTAATGATTTATTGTACAGTTATATATGACACTGTACCATGGACATACTAATTTAAATTGAATGGCCTGTACAGTTATACAGTAAGCATTCCACTGTGTTTCTACAAATAAGAGGAGCCCTCCCATTTACTTTAATAAGCGTATTTCATTAAACAAGTTATTTGAAATCAAAGTAACTTAGAGATGGACATAGATAATAAAATGGATATGGAATATATCCGTGGATATAGAATATAAAAGAAGGCTTAATCAGGTAATTTTATCAGTGTAATGCGTTTTTTTAAATGAGGTTATTCTTATTCCCAATGACAAAAGAATAATCAGAATATGGGTGTCAGTAGAGCTGACCTGAGGGACAGTTCGTGGTCTCCTAGTCGGTAGTACAGTGTGCTGATTTTATAAAATGCCTCAGTATTATCATTCTTCAATTTTGATGCAGCTTTTAAGTCACTTATAGCTTTCCGAGGTTCCCCTTCCTTTATGAAACATTCAGCTCGAAGTTCTCGTAGTTCTGCATCCCAAACACAAACCTTAAAAACAAAAGAACTAAACTTTAAGAAACAATAATTATACACATTCATTTTTGCACCCTACATATTTTTATTAAAATATTTATCCATATAGGGCCGGAGGTTTAGCTCAGCCCAAGGTCCTGAGTTCGATTCCTGGTTCCAAAAAAAAATTATCAACATGAAACATCCTCAATTAATGTGATGGCTTCTGTCCTGTAAATAGTGTTTAAAAGTCTGATACAATTTAGATGTGACAAAAAAATGATGTGACAGTTTCTCCAAGGACATCTTAAATTCTAACTGGAGAAGGAATATATACATACACACACACAAATGCATATGGCCTCTTTCCTTTGTCTGTCAATTATATATACAATTCTAAAACTCTGAGTATATGAAAACATAGCATTGGGCCAGGGATTTAGCTCAGTGGTTCCAGCGCCTGCCTCGCAAGTGCAAGTTCCCGAGTTCGATCCCCGGTACCAAAAAAAAGAAAACATAGCATTTACTATTAGAGGGCTATTCCCAGGAAAGTATATTTGAAGAGAATATTTTACAATCATATTTGTACTTAACAATTATAATTTCTAGTCAAAGAAAATGCAGGTTCTAAGTTAGCAAATGATTTTATTCTACTGATATCCAAATAAAATTCTCTTTTGTACAATGTCACCTCTTTGAAATTAAATCCTTTTTATCAAAAAAGAGATTCACCATGGACACAGAGGGGGCACCAGCGACTGAGTACCTCCAATTTGGTACTAAGGAAAAGCAGTTATTCTGAGGCGGGGGTGAAAGATAAAGTCTGACACAGGATAGTAAAAAGACAACCCAGCTGGCCTAAAACCAGCTTAGAGGGTGAAAGAGGGAACACTGGTCCACACTAGGATTACAGTAACCTGCCGCCCACTGCAGACCCACTGCCCCTGCCGTCTTGGGAAAGGACTGGGCTGACTGAGGGAGGAGCAAGTGGGCCCCTCCGAGGCCATCTAGCATGTTAAATAAACCCACAGAGAAGTCAGACAGCTTCAACCCAGGGACACAAAGAAGCTGAAAACATGATGGGGGAAAATCTCATTTGCCACACACCATTACTCCAGTGCCAAGAGCCTGCAGGCAACAGAACAGGAGAGAAAAGGTTCCCCAAAACAATTTTAATAATAACAATAATAAGCCACCTATTTCTCCCATATACAATGGGAGCGCAATATGTGGAAAACTCAGTGCCCTCCTTCTTAATATAGTAATCAAAACATCAGCCAGAGCAACCAGGCAAGAGCCATGTCACATAATTTCCTCCATGAAATTATCCAAGAAAATGCCCATTTTATATACAACACAAGTTTACTTCCAAGACTAAATGAAACTGGACATCATAGTGCTGTGAAAATAGTAGTTAAATATGAATTGTGACTGCTTTCATTTGAGTATTTTAGACTTCATTCTGAAATCATTTGTCATTAAATCCTCCTGCGGCAAAGAGACCCAATCTAAACTTAAACTACCTAAAACCCTCTGGAGCCTATCATTTCTTCCTGCCTTCTTTCCTAGAAACCCTTCATGTAAATACTCCTCTTTCTAACATTATTTTTCCTTTTGCTTCTACCAATTTCCATCTTTTACCTTAGTATCTTGCCTCTAAAGTTCTCTACCCCGAAGAATACAACATCAAACCAAATAGCAAAATAAGCAATGCATAAAAATGTTAACTTTCGCTCTCCCATCACATTCACAGAAAGTTTTGGTTGCACATTTTTTTCTACAGAAACAGAGTCACTTAAGAGCTGAAAGCTCAACTATCAATCTCATTTTGTCCAGTCTAGGCATTTTGTGGTTATAGAGCATATCAAAGTATATAAACATGCCTCACAGTAAAAAGCAGCGTCAAGCTCATCAGCTGCAGTATCTAAGAAACTTACCTCCAAAATCTTATCAAGGAAGGTTATAGCAGCAGTATAATCTGCACTGTCAAAAGCATCAAGTGCTTGTGAACGCAAACGCTGCATTTCATCAGACTTTATAAGCTGAGACTGGGCTTCCTTTTCTTCATTTTCACTTGGATTAGATTTAAGCTATAGGAATAATGACAAATTAAATTAGGCAGAGTTTTTAATCTCTTACATTCCATATCAACAAGACACACACAGATTTGATCCTTAGAAACACTGTGGAGGAGACCCTCGTGGAGAGCACCCAGCTGTGCCATGCCCAAGTTCCTAACACCATAAACTGAGATAACAAGCAATGTGCTGCATTCATCTGCTACTGCTGGGTAATCTGTTATATAACAACAGATAACTACCACAGTAGTAACTAACACAGGGTAGAGCTTGTATCATTTCTTAATAGCCATAAGGTACCACAATGGCACCTTGGTTCACAAACTTAATTCATTCCACGATTCTGAGGGAGGTGGCTCCATTTGTATTCAAATGCTTCTGTCTGCCAACAGAATTGTTTGTGAACAGAAGCATTCATGAACTGAGGCACAGTATTACTTCAGTCTTACTGGAGGGATTATTTCCAAAATGACTGGCACTTTCTTGACTACTGCTTTTACATAAGCTCCTCACCCTTGCCCTGAATGGTATACCAACCCACCTGGCTAACACTAATTCACCCATTTATACAGATTAAGATTTCAGGGCCGGGGATTTAGCTCAGTGGTTCTGGTGCCTGCCTTGCAAGTGCAAGGTCGTGAGTTTGATCCCAGTACCAAAAAAAAAAAAAAAAAAGATTTCAAGCAGGTAACCTGCTTTATGAAAGCCTTTAACTCCAGATCCTCAAATCCAAGCTAAAGCTAGGTGACCCTTCTGTATGTTCCTAGAGGACCTAAAGTCACAGCACTTATTATCTGTCTGATTCGTTCTTAGCTTACTTAGTTTCATCTCTTAGAAGGCAGAGACTAGCTTTCTCCATCAGCAATGCTATACCACCTACAGTCTACCTAGCAAAGAACATGCACTCCACCCCTCACTGAACCAACACATTAAATGCACTGATTAAAGCAAGAGTCACTGACAGCTCAAACTTAAACTAAAGAATCTGTTTAGGAATGGAACAGCGAGTATGGACCTGAAGTAATACCTGTTCACTGGTAATCTACAGAAGAATCTGCATGCATAACAAAGAATGAGATTGTCATTGGCACACAAAAAGCGATTAAGCCTATTTTACTGTAAAAAATGTTTTTAAAACTTCATTTACTGTAAAAAATGTGTTCTATTACATAAAACAACTACCAGTTGTATATAGTATTATATTAGTATATGAAATTTTTAGTAATATATCTTTAGGCTGGTTAATGATCTTGAACACTCATTTAACTGTAGGCATACAAAATAACCAAACTACTAAATAACACTAAATTGACAAATATTCAACAATTAAAGTAAAGAATTATTTATTGGAGATAAAATATAATTATGACAAAATTGATCTTTTCAAACTAGACCCAGAAATCATCCACTTTATGGTAACAACAACAGAGACTATCAGGTCACCTACTCAATCTCTATACTTCAAGTGAGGGAAATGAAAACCTCAGAAGGCAAGAATTTTCCAAGGTCACTTATACAAAATGTGTAAAATATATATTTTCTGAATAAGTAATATGGTCATATATGGAATACTTTTCCTCCCAGAAGTAACCAATGTTATTAGTTTCTTACATATATTTCCAGAAGTGTTTTACCTATATTCAAGAAAATGTATGTGTTTTTTCACTTCTACCCAAACAGCAGCAACTGTTCTGTGTACTATGTCAAATACATAGTTGAGACCTGTGCCCTTTTCCACAGGGAAGTCTTCAGGACACAGGTGGACAGTTACTAATTATAGCAAAGGGCAGAACATCACAGTACTTAACAGCGAAAGCTCTGGAATCTAAAACCTACATGCTAAATAGTGGTGTGACAATGGCAGATGTTATGGATCAAATATGAAGTAGCTCTGAAGACTCATACATTGTGGGTGCTGTTCTCATCACTGATTAATGCACTGATAAGTCCATGGCGGAATGGGCTATTAAAAGGTGGGGCCCAGTTGGAGGAGGGAGGTCCCTGGGGGTGTGCCTCAGAGGGGTATATCCTATCCCCACCCTCCTCGTCTGTCTGTCTCTTGGCCTCCCTCTGCTCTGGCCACCATGACATAAGCAGCTTTCCTGTCATGCACCTCCATCATGATGTGGCTGCCTTGGAGCCAGTGACCATGGGCTAAAACTCTGAAACCATGAGCCACAATAAACTTTTTCTCCTTCAGTTGTGTATGTCAGGTATTTTGTCCCAATGAGGGAAAGGTGACTAACACACCAGATTACTAAACCACCCTAAACTTCAACTTCCTCTTCTATACATTATGACTACCAATACACCACTCCCCAGAGATGGAACCGTGATTAAGTGAAAATATTCAAGCAAACCACTTAGCAACATTCCGGCACATCCTGAGTATTGCAAAAACTGATTCAAAAATCCAATGTCCCTCCCTCTTATTTCAAAGCTTTTCTTTTCCTTCAAAATGTATTATCTATAACTTTACAAAAGGGGAAATATTTTATCAAACTGACACAAAAATATGTAGTTACAATCAACATTTTAAAAACTTTATTGCATTATTTTGTATGTCTAGGTCTCTAAGTCCACATCACATATAAATAATTGACACAACATCCTCTAAAGGTTTACAAAACAGTACTCCAATAAATACCTCTAGGCAAAATGTTTTTCTTTCACAGTACTGTCAGACTCTTCTACAAAAGCTGTTTTTATTAGCAATTTCAATATTACATGAGGGAAACATTTCCTTTAAAACCCATCAAAATTAGTCACTATGACATTTACTGGTTTTTACTACATTTAACAGCAGTCGTTATGAATAGTTTTAATGTTTATCTCTTCATCTAGAAAGCATTGAACATGGTATACACTGCTTTTGGATTTGTATCTTTTATGCTGTATTCCTGATACATTAACTCCCTGACTTCTGAACATTCGAGTTGCGAACTTTCATTGATATTAATGGACCTCACATTACAAATGTTCATAGATGCAAACAAATCACAGAAGTAACTCTGCTGTCTGCCAAGAATTATCACCATTGTGCTCCTGTTGCTTACTATACAGTGCTGAATCAGAGCCCAGGATATCCAGGAGGAAAAGGAAAAGCAGAGAGAGAGAGAGAGTGTTTTATGCTTTACATTGTACATTTGTGTCAAAGGTGTGTAAGGCTTCGTCACACTTACAATCAAATCCGACTTACAAATATTCTCCTGGAAAGGGCTCATTCATAAGTCAGGGACTTACTATAATAATATTTTATCATTTATTCTGTAGAATACAGGTTACAAATGCTTAAAATTTGCTGGATGTGGTGTAATCCTAGCACTTGGGAGCCAGAAACAGGAGGATCACCATGAGTTTGAAGCCAGCCAAGACTACACAGTGAGTTCAAGGCCAGCCTAAATTACATAACCCTCCAAAAAAACCCCAAAAGGGCCGGGGATTTCGCTCAGTGGTTCCACCTCCTGCCTTGCAAGCACAAGGTCCTGAGTTCAATCGCCAGCACCAAAAAAAAACCACAACCAAATGATTACAATTTAATCAACTCTATACATATTAAGTAAGTTTTTCTTCAATATTCCATTTCATGTCCCTGTCTCCCCCTTCTACCACCCACAATCTTGGACAGCACTGTACCTACTGATCAGAGAGAGCATATTCATATGGATTTTCCAGTTATTAATCTGAATTTTAGGTACCACAACAATGAGTTTGGGCAAACTAAACAGTCCAGGTAACCTAAATTTACTTCAAATAAGACAACATGAAATACTTCTGAAATATATTAATTTACTACATTTATCTGCTTACATTTTTCTATAAACCAAATCTAATCTAGTTATAATTATTCTTATAAACAAACCGATTTGTTTCAAAAAAATTTTAAATGGTTTTCCAACGTTAAGATTTAATTTGGGGGGCTGGGGATTTAGCTCAGTGGTTTCGCCGTCTGCCGCACAATGGCAAGGACCCGAGTTCGAGCCCCGGTACAAAAAAAAAAAAAAAAGATTTAATTTGGTCTCCCATCTTTAGTCTCAAGTTTTCGCCTATAGAATTAAGCATAAATCGAGTACTTTCTTGATCAAATAAACACAAAAGTTATTCCATGAAATAACTGTAATTAAAATAGTACCAGGGCTAGGGATTTAGCTCAGTAGCACCGTGCCTGCCTCACAAGCACAAAGTCCTGAGTTCGATCCTCAGTACCAAATAAAAAGCACCATTTATAATCACTTCAAAAGAAAAAAGGAAAGAAATGAAACACTGAGGATGTATTTTTTAAAATATAAAAAATATACAGGACCGCTGGGCGTGATGATACATGCCTATAATCCCAGCACTCGGGAGGCTGAGGCAGGAAGATCACTACAAGTTTGAGGCCAGCTTGGGCTACAAAGTGAGTACAAGGCCAGCCTCAACTATATAGTGAGACACTGTCTCAAAAAACAAGCAAACAGAAAAAACATGGGACCTGTATACCATAAAGCACAAACTATTTATAAAAGAAATAAAAAAACACCTAAATAAATGGAGAAACATGAGTTTATGAATTGGAAAACTCAACATAAAAAAGATGTCCAATCTCCTCAGGTTAATCTACAGGTTTACTTCAATTCCTATGAAAATATCTGCAAAGCTTTTAACAAACGTAAACCAGTTTGTGCTAAAATTTACATGAAAAGGCACAGGGTCTAGGATTTCTAACACAATCTTGACATAGAAGAATTATAGTGAGCAGAATCAGTTTACCCAATATTGAAGTTTACTATTATTAAATAAGCATAAAGCCATTGGCCTGAGGCTGTCTCCACACACTGAGTTCTTAAGGAACTATAACTCCATTTAGAATGTAAACAAATTGAAAACCTAACGTTAGTAGAATGAAGAGCAGTTTCAGCTGATCATAAGCAGCTGAGCTTCAGCCAAGCACAGGCCATCAACTGACCAGACCATATCTACATAAGGCAAAGGCAGAGCCATAACCAGTCAAGCTGTTTCTCTGCCTCACTTCCATTTTCTGTCTATAAATAATCAGTGCTCACACTTCAGGGCCCAGCTTCCTGCATCTTTTCTGGTTCTGACTACTGTCCAATTCATGAACCCATCCCTGCTAAGATAAACTCTGCTAAACTGTCAAAAATTTTTCTTTTAATACTGTACAGCTATACTAATCAAGAGAGCATAGGAATGGCACAGGGACAGACAGAACCCATAAACAAGTCCACACAAGTACACCCAAATGATTTTTGAAAAAGGTACAAAAGCAGTTCAGTAAAGGGAAGAAAGCTTTTTCAAAATACAGTGCTAGGGGCCGGGGATTTAGCTCAGTGGTTCCAGTGCCCGCCTTGCAAGCACAAGGTCCTGAGTTTGATCCCAGATACCAAAAAAAACCAAAAGCTAGAGCAATGGGATATTAAACAGCAAAACAAAATCAACATTAAGCTCATACATTATATAAAATTTAACTCAAAGTAAGTCTTTTTTTTTTTTGGTACTGGGGATTGAACTCAGGACCTTGTGCTTGCAAGGCAGGCACGGTGCCACTGAGCTAAATCCCTGGCCCTTAAATCTTCTATTTTAAACAAAAACATAAGAGCATAAAACAGGAGGAAAGCCTCAGAATTCAGAACCTGGTGACTAGTTCTGAGAAATAATACCAAAAGCACAGTCCATTGAAGTGAAAATAAATAGAAGAAAATAAATAGGACTTCATCAAAATTAAAGACTCCTGAGGATGAAAACATTTGCTACAGACTACATGAAAATATTTGTAAACTACACATCTGATAAAATTTCTAAAACATTTAAAAAATAAACAATTTTTCAGTACAGATGCACATTCTTATGGAACAATCCCTGTAACAATGGTAAAGCAAATTTTAAGCATGCATTAGCAGAAGCAGAACTCCACAGAACAATTTAAAAGTAGAAAGTTTCCCTGCTTGTTTCTGATTTTAATTTTGATCCCAGGAAAAAAAACAAAACCCAAAGCATATCCAAGGTTCCAAACTCTCATTTTTCCAAAAGGTTATAACCAATGCCTAGTACAGATTAAGTTGTCCTGAAACATTACCCTTAACTATTGTACTATTTCTGTATGGCTATGCTATAATAGTGATTAGAAAAAAATCCTAAGTAATAGATTTAAGCATTTGTAAGAGGAAAACAACACTTTCACATGTTCTCTCATTCATCTAACCTTTACCCATTTCACACATCTGCTCTGAACAAAGGCCTGGCCAGAGAAAGTTTACTCTAGCACTCCCCATCCACACCACCCGATCTTCACAGGCTTTCCCAATATTAACTCCGGAACTGTGTTTAGCAAGCACCTTCCCAATATGAGGGGAGGACAGTAAAGCACAAAATGGCAGATAATTTATTGAGACTAGGAAAGAGCTGCTGATTCAATACAGTTAAGTAATGTTTTTAGGATTGTCTGCAGATGACTGAGTATTGTGACAAGTTATGACAATATTAGACATTTTAGTTTTATTTTCATAGTAATTATCAGAATAATATGCAGTTCAATAAACTACAAAAATGTGAACAAGGAACAATGGAATATTATGCCTTTTCCATACCACTCTAGAAAATCCATGTTAAACAAAAATGAAGGTTTTAAGCCAAATGAGGGCAAGCAGAAATTGGTTAACTATCTCCCCTAGAAGCTTTTTTCAGTGTATACTCCCTTGGCATGTAATTTATAATATTCCCCCAACAAAGCCAAATTTTGGATGACTGGAAAATTCCCTTTAAGAATGTTTCAGGATTCCCCTCAAATCAAATGAAAAATCTCTCAAGTAACTTAGAGGACTTTAAGAATAGCTCACCTGGGCCGGGGATTTAGCTCAGTGGTTTTGCCGCCTGCACAAGGACTGGAGTTCGATCCCGGTACCAAAAAAAAAAAAGCACTTCTTATTCCCTTATCTTAGATGATACAGTTTGGGAATCTCTACTCCAGTCCTTTTCTTAATCTTCTTCACTGGATTAGGAATCCCCTATGCCCATACGCCTGTAGAATTTGCTTATGCACCCTTGGAGTACAGTAATATGTCTTGGAGTGGTTTGATAAGTGTGTAAGCGAATACATTTGTATTAAAAGAATTAAAAAAAAAAAAAAAGAATAGCTCACCTGACATTTCTAGATTCTAATATAGGACAAAACAGAGTAAGTGAATTATATCAGTTGTGTACAATTTACCTTCCAACAGTTAATGTGATTCCTGGATATCAGTCACCAAATATTAACTCAGAAAATGATTCTTACATTCAGACAATTTTCCTTTTCAACTATAAAATTACTACTAATGATTTAATACAAAGGAAAAATAGGTCCAATATCTTCTCTCAAAATAGCAACTTAAAGCTAAGTACAAACTGAACTTACCACTTTTTTAAAATCATCTTCTGCTTCATCAAGTTTTCCTTGTTTGAGTAATAAGTGACCTCTCTGTAATCTTGCCTGGAAAAAAAGAGGGAATTCTGGTAAGTATACTCTTTTTTTTTTGGTACCGGGGATCGAACTCAGGTCCTTCCACCTGCGAGGCAGGCGGCGGAACCACTGAGCTAAATCCCCAGCCCGTGCTAAGTATACTATATAGTTCTAAATTTTCTTTAATCACAAAGAATAAAACTAAGTAAGATAATAAAATTATTAATATTTATTTTTCAAATGCTCATTTGAGCTTGGCACTGAGAATAATTCTTGGAACAAATAAATGGCTATAACTTCTGTTTTTTGTTTTTGGGGGGTTTTTTTGGTACCAGGGATCGAACTCAGGACCTTGCACTTGCGAGGCAGGCGGTGGCACCACTGAGCTAAATCCCCGGCCCTAACTTCTGTTAATATGCACTTCGTTAACAACACATTTTGCTCTATTCAAGAACACTGAAAACTTATATCCACACAAAAACTTGCACTGGGGGCCAGGGATTTAGCTCAGTGGTTCCACTGCCTGCCTTGTAAGGGAAGGACCCGAGTTCGATCCCCCGTACCAAAAAAAAAAAACGTAATAAAGTCTTAATATGTGCTACAACATAAAAATACCTTGAATACATGCTCAATGAAAGAAGTCAGACACATGAGGCCACATACTGAATGGTTTCATCTTTATGAAATATTCAAAACAGGCAAATCCATGATAAATTGTTGCCAGAGACTAAAGTAGAAATGGGGAAGGCCGGGGATTTAGCTCAGTGGTTCCACCGTCTGCCTTGCAAGCTCAAGGACCCGAGTTCGATCCCCGGTACCAAAAAAAAAAAAAACAAAAAAAGAAATGGGGAGGAACTGCTCATAGGCACAGGGTTTACTTTGAAGGTTATAAAAATGTTCTAAAATTAGGTAGTAGTGATTGTACAATATTGTAAATACACTAAGAACCACTGAATATTTTAAAACAGTGAATTTGATGGTATATGAATTATATCTCAATTTTTAAAAATAATATTTGCCATCTAGTAACTTTTGCCACTAAAATAAAAGTTGCATTATTTAGTTCTTTCCTGATTTAAAATCCAGAAAGATTTGCTTATCACAATGCCAGTAAAATGAGCTTATTAAGTTTAGTGTAAAGTAACAGATTCATTAAAAATTTGACACTTGGGATTCTATCTTAAAGTAACAGTAATATTTCAAAGCAAACATTCATTCCATATCTAATCAGTTAGTTATCTCATCCTTTTTGGAATACAGAAGGATATAAATAAATGGTGACCAAATTAAATTTTTTTTCCTTTTTTTTGACCAGGGGGGTCTTTTTATGTAGCCCAGGCTGGCCTTGAATTTGAAGCAATGGTCCTGCCTCAGCCTCCTGAGTGATGAGATCATAGACATGGGCCACTACACCTGGCTGGTTACCAAATTAATTTTGAAAAAATTGGTCGATGGTTCTCTCTATGCTACTTCTAAAAGCCCCACCTGTGTGCCACTCAATGAGTCCCTGCACGTCTGCCACAGCCCCCATAGAAATCTGTCAACCTTCAAGACACTGCGCAGACTACAGGTGTCCCCACCGCCAAAACTTGTTCCCCTGGGAATCCCACTAACACAAACCACTGCTTAACTGAGCTATTTCCTCTGTATTCTTCAGCTTGTTAGCCTCTTAATTTATGTCTCCTTAATATCTTTCCCTGTCATCCATCCTTCACACAGATTCATCTTTCTAAACCACAAAGCCAACTTCTGAAAAATCACCTAGTACACCATCTGATCCTCTTTCATGAAGACTTTAATTCTAGAGGCTTTGTTACCTTTGGTTTGGTTTGGTTTTGACATGTGATTCCACTATGCTGCTCAGGTGGCCTCTAATTCCTGAACTCAAGGAATCCTCTCCTTCCCCCATGGCTGGGACTACAGTTCTATGCTTCTGTGCTCATAAATTCCAGGGACTTGGAATTCCTCTTGTTCCCCAGTCCACTGCATCACAACAGCTTTGAGGTCCTGCAGCTACGTGAAACATGTCGATCCTCACTTAAGAAACAAATTACCTCTTCCAAGTTCCCTTTAGTTCCCTTTTAAACAAAATCTAGATAAACTTACTGCAGTAAAATCCATCTTCAATTCAATTACTTTAGTTAAGTCAGGAAGTGCTGCTTTTGATTTGCCCATAGCTAAAAAGACAGTAGCTCTCCGATAGTATGCAATATAATTATCAGGGTCACCATCTGAAAATCAAAGTAATAAATATTAGCCCTCTAATTTATTCCAAAAAAAAAAACAAAAAACCACATGCTCAGTTTTAGAACCTACAATTCTATTAGGAAAGACATTAAGAAAAGAATTTCTTCATCAAAAAGGAGTCATGAAAGGGCTGGGGAAGGCCCTGGATTCAATCACCAGTACCAAAACATATATACAAATATGTTTCATATCTTTTTATATATACTTCATACACATACAAAATATAAGTTGAGTCATGTTGCTTAGCAAGATCACTGATATATATCTATATATAGATAGATAGATAGATAGATAGATAGATAATATAGATATATATACCTAGCATAGAGGTCAGCAAACTATACATTGTGGAGCCAAATCCAATCCATAGACTTCAGCTAAGAACAACTTTTAGGTTTTTGGGGGGCGGGGGGTACCAGGAATCAAACTCTGGACTTTGCACTTGCAAGGCAAGCGGCAGAACTACTGAGCTAAATCCCTGGCCCAAACTTAGATTTTTAAGAAGAAAGAAAAACATGAGACTATGGCTGCAACCCTAAAATATTTATCTGGCCCTTTAGAAGAAAAGTTTGCAAACCCCTGGTCAAGAATGAAAATTATATCCAACTAAGAACTTTTTATTTTCCTTGCAGTCAGGATCTTCACAATGAGCAATATATATCCCCTTCTCATTTTTTGTTTCTTTTTAATTTTTTATTTTCAGACAGTCTCACTAAATGGCTAAGGTGTCCAGGGTGGGCTTGAACTTTCCATCCTCCTGCCTCAGCCTCCCAGGATGCTGGGAGTACAGATATGAGTCACCAAGCCCAGTTCAACTCATAACTTTTGTTAAGTATCCAATTCAGTCTTTGTCTTGCATGAGATTTTTCTTAAGTGAAACACAGATTAAGAAAGTGAATTCTCAGCCAGCTGCAGTAATCTGTGCCTGGAATTCCAGCTACTCAGAAGGCTGAAGCAGGAGGATCATAAGTTCAGGTAGAGCCTAGGCAACTTAGTCTGGTGGTATAGCTCAAATCCCTGGGTTCAATACCAGCATGTAAAATTATTAACTTCTGACTTAATTAGCATATTGTGCAATCTCTGCTTCTCACAAATGTCCCTTATAGTGGCAGTAAAGCAATAACGGTACAAACTACAAGGACAACAAAGGAAAATTGAAAGAGAAGGAGGAGACTAGAGACAGAGAGTAGAGAAGTTATTATTTAAAAGAAGAGGGCCAGGGATTTAGCTCAGCGGCACCACACCTGCCTCACAAGTACAAGGACCTGAGTTTGATCCCCGGTACCAAAACATTAAATAAATAGATAGATAGATAGACAGACAGACAGACAGACAGACAGACAGATAGATGGATGAAAAAAAGCAGCCAAGTGTGGTACCATGTACCTGTAACCTGAGCACTTAGGCTGAGCCAGGAGAATCACAATGAGTTAGAGGCCAGCCTTGTTTACACAGTGAGTTCAAGGTCAGCCTAAACTGGGTAGCAAGACCCTGTGTCAAATTTTTTAAAAGAAAGAAAATAAGAAATGGCTGTTAAAGAGATATGCCTCACCAGGATATTCAAATCATTCTCTCACATGAAATCAGTAATGGCATTTTCAAAACTTCATACAATTTATTTGAACTCAGTGTAAAGTTCTTTCAAGTAAAGAAGAATGCTTATTTGGTAGCATTGGGCAGTTTATAAAGAAGCCACTTTCAGTAAAAATTATATTGTACTTCAATATGGAAAAAAACCTAACCATTCCAGCCCATGAAGAAAAAGTCTTCAAAGGGAATCATATATAGCACAATTTTTATATGACACACCTAATTATACACACATAAAAATATCTACACTATTCACTGCCTGCTGCGCAAGCGCAAGGACCCAAGTTCGATCCCCAGTACCAAAAAAAAAAAAAATCTATACTATTTAGAGGGCCTTTACTTTCAACAATTTTACTACTCAATTTTTAGGTATTTTTAAGATATGAAGTGAGACTGGAATCCCAATTTTTAACACTGAACCCAAAAAAAATCAGGAATTTGTGGTTTTATGAAATACAGAGTCTGCCAAAAATATGTATACACACTTCAGGAAAAGAAAAATAGTATGATGTTTTTTCAACAGATGGTGTTACCTTCATATGACATCCTAGAGGATGTCATGTGTCACAGAAAACCCACTACACTGTCGGCCATTACAGAAGAAATTGAAAATGGATATGCAGCAATCTCAGTGACCAAGGTCACCCAAGCAGCAGTTCGCCATACTAATAAATATCTGGAAGCTACTGGCCTCCACAGGTAACCAGTATTAATCTCATCATGTCTCAATAAATTTAGTACTAAAATATTTATACAAGTTTTTCTTTTCCTAAA
>NW_004624879.1:2191050-2388197 GCF_000247695.1 Heterocephalus glaber | reverse complement strand
GAGCCTATTGTTCTCATATAGGTAGGTTTTCAAGCTAGGAATATACTTTCTTTAATAGGTGCTATTCAAATTTTATATTTCCTCCAGAGTCAGTTTCATTAATTTGTCTTCTAAGGTACTTCTTAGAAGTTGTCAAATTTATTTCAAAAAGGATTTTTGTAATACACTTTCTAATCCTTTTACATTCTGTAAAATCTGTCGTAATGTCTTCTAGATCTTGATATTGTAGTTTTAAAAATGTACAATTGATATTGTGTAATAGGAAGAAAAGGTCGAAAGGAGTAGGGGAAGTGGGCGGGGCAGGGGAAAGGAAAGAAGGGAAAAGAAAAAATTTGAGAAAAGGAAAAAAATGGAAACGAAGTCTTTGCAAATAGAGAAAGGTAGAAGGGGTGAAGGGAGGGCAGGGGAAGGGGAAAAAAATAAGAACCAAGATACATCATGTACAGGTATAAGATCCCAATGATGAATGTAACTGTATTTTATATCTAAAATGTACCAATAAACTTAATGGGGAAAAAAAAGGATTGCTTGGTGGGAAGAAATCTCCACTCATTTTGGTGACTGGAAGTCACAGAACTATTCTGTGTTCTATGAGTATGGTAGAGAAAACAGTTCGTTTTTACTTGTATCTTCTGAGAATCAAATAACAATAATTCAACATATAAATAAAAAATTATGCTTAGAAGTACATTTCTATGATAAATCAAGATACCTTCCTTCCCTGTCTCTTTATCTTAGAACAACTACCCTCCTTGGAACTAGAGTCTATGTCTCCATAACTCTACATGAGGTATTAACTAAAATAAGAATTGGTTTAAGAAATTTACAATTAACTCATGTTTACTTTCTCACTATACGATATCTGATAACCTTGAAAATAACCACTTTTCCTATTACTCATAAACAGTACAGTTCATTATGTAAACTATTTGCAAGCCAACATACAGAAACACAACATTTCATTTAAAAGTACATTATTCATGGGCCAGGGATTTAGCTCAGTGGTTCCACTGCCTGCCTTGCAAGCTCAAGGACCCAAGTTCAATCCCTGGTACCAAAAAAAAAAAAAAAAGTACATTATTCATATTATTACAATAGTTTATTACAAACTTGAGCATGGAAAATGGATTAAGGTCTATTCACAAAACTATCAAACAGTTCAAATATGAGGAAGTTAGTCCTAATAAAGATAATACTACCTAAAGAAAATATATCAGAAAGCCAATACTAAACACTGGTGTAAATGTTGGTAATAGGAAGTGGAGGGGAAAATTCATCTGCCTGGATATAAAAAATTTTTCATTCATTCAAACATTTTCTGAGCACCAGTGGAGTGAGGTGGGAAGAAGAAAATATCTATATTTAAGAAGTTCACAATCACTGGAACTGGAATACGACCTTTGGAAAGTCACCAGAGTACTGTTTCCCCATCAAATGTGAACAGTAACGTCTATTTTCCATTTCTCACATGAGGCAAGAGTAAGAAGCAGGACATGCTTCACATCTGAAGCACTTTTTTCTAATGATCACTCTAAACAAAATTTGTGTTTGACTACTTTATAAGACTGAAAAAGATACAATTGCATTGGAAGACTGTTTGAAAAATGAACCTTCCTGTCCCTGAAATGATAGTTTCCAACAGATCAAGAATATTTCTCAATTATTTCCAAATCTTAAACTCCACCAAAATACATTTATATGCTAGATTATAAAAAAATTTCAGCTCAAATGACCAATCCATCTGTATTATAATATGAAAATAATCATCTATGTTACTGTTGAGTTTTAAAACATAAAGCTCTTACTATATAAAAATGTAATCACATGGGCCAGGGATTTAGCTCAGTGGTGCTGCCACCTGCCTCGCAAGCACAAGGTCCCAAGTTCGATCCCCAGTACCAAAAAAGAAAAAAAAAATGTAATCATAAAACATAACATGTCCGTGTAATTTCAAAATGTTTCACCTAAATTTTCAAAAGTGAAAATGGAAAAAAGTGTCACAACCATAACTATGTATCAACTGTAGCATTAGAATAATTTATCTGGGGCCGGGGATTTAGCTCAGTGGTTCCGGCGCCTGTCTACCTGTCTCGCAAGCGCAAGGTCCCGAGTTTGATCCCTGGTACCAACAAAAAAAAACACAATAATTTATCTGATACAATGTCATAGCCAAATTCTATTACAAACTAACATCAATTTTCTAATCACAGAAGTTAAAGTACATTATTGTATTTAGAAGTTGAAAGTGTAAACATTTTAATGAATGAACATTTAGTGAAATTTTTGTAGTCAAGGAATGTATTAAAACAGATATTTTACCAAACATGATCAACTTACATTTTGAAAGCTCTATGACCTCCTGCAGTATAACTTATGAGTCTAGAAGTTAGGAGACCGGGACTAATTAGTGGGCTTCTATTTTTTTTTTTTTTTGGTACTGGGGATCAAACTCAGGACCTTGCCTTTGTGAGGCAGGAGGCGTCACCAAGCTAAATCCCCAGCCCTGGGCTACTAGTCACTGTTATTAAAAGGCTTTCATTAACTTACTGAATTACCTGAAGTAGTTAACATTGCCTTATTAAAGAT
The DNA here is from genome assembly GCF_000247695.1 of Heterocephalus glaber. Next base: position 2,385,611 of record NW_004624879.1, on the reverse strand, counting down.
CTGTTGTTTGCTAAATAACACACTGAAATATAGAATTCACCATTCTTTTCTGGTAAACACACAACTCAGAAGAGATCCAAAAGACTACAATACCCCATCACTAGTCCCATCATACACAAGTTAAACTTTTTTGGTATAGGTTACTATGAACAATCTGTTTTTCATAAACTAAAATTTTAAAGGTTCTCAAACTATACCAGCCTTCCTCAGAAACCATGTCATGTACCCCATTTGAGAATCACTACTTGCTAAATCATGAACGAAATGACAGTGGTATTAAACTCTGAACTGTACCAGAAGTATATCATTTCAAACCCTCTTTTTACTGAATTTCACCAATAAATATATGCCTTATCATGATTCTGCTGTACTGTTTATATTTTCAGTAAATAATATTTTGCTGGTTATCCTGGGAAGAGACAAAATCTTAACTCTTATATTGCAGCAGTGAATTGAAAGTAGTTATTCTGAAGTATTTTAACAATATGCCAGTGCCCTTAGATAAAAATATTTTGTCATAAGACATGCTGTTTTAAATACAGTAACTGAAAAAGAATTTAAATCACTATGTTGTACCACTGAAGACAGTTTGAATCACCAGAGAAAGTACAGACTTGGTAATGATGTGGTCATACTGTAAATGGCCCTTAGCAAAAACAACTTGTACAAATTGTTGTGCCAACTACTACGGCTCAAGGTGAATTAATCATTTAAGTGCAAACTTTCTAAGGGAAACTCCACAGTTAAGAGAACCCTGTAAATACATCAATCTATTTTTAGAAAAGTCTTAATTTCCAAATATAAAAAATTTAGATTTCTTTACATGTGTCAAAAAATCTTTATATTTATTATTCTTTCCTAATCTTCCCAAAAATTCCTTTAGGTGGCACAGTAAACACTGCTGGAATTTGCGTGTAATTTATTTAAACCTACATTTTCTTACATAACTGGACCAATATACAGTATTATCAAATGAGAATGACAAAATTAAAATCTATTTGTCTTATCACTCCAGGAAGCTAATAACAATCAACAAAAATCTGAATTTAAGAAGAAGCATGAAGAAAAAAACTGCAAACTAAAATGTACCTGTTTTTTGTTCTTACAGAAATTGTTAACAAAAGGATGATAATTCTTCTGAGAACATAACTATTATCTTCTTAACCTGTCAGGTTGTTTACTGGTCATTGTTAACCATCTCAAATCAAGGTGTATGAGTAAACTAAAAAACAACTTTGAAGAAAATCAATATCAAAAAGTCCTACCATAAAAGTTTATGCAGTGACTTACAAGAAAACTCCTGGGGCCGGGGATTTAGCTCAGTGGTTTCACTACCTGCTATGCAAGCGCAAGGACCCGAGTTCAATAACCAGTACCAAAAAAAAAGAAAACTCCTTAGGGTTTTCTAAATACCTACTATAGTCAGTCATCTCTTCTCACTTTTCTTAGTCCTGACAGATTAAAAACTATAATAGCTGATGCTACAGACACATAAGTAAGCAAAAGGAAGTAACAGCATAAAGGGCAGCAGGAATTTGACCAATACTGAAGAAGCAGTAACCTACAGCATCTTCCAAGGGCAGCAATGTAATCACTATACTGTTAATCCAAGTTATCAGTAACATTAAACTGCATTCAGTAAAATCTGCTTACAAAGGTAGAAAATTACATAACACACTGAGAAAAGTTTGGTCAAAATCTTGAGTTCTTCTTAGTAATTATAATAGCTTCAGTTACCTATTCTGTCAAATACATATGCATTCAAGAATTACACTTTATTATTATAATATTTAACATGAAATAATGCTTATTTTAAATGTTATTTTAAAAAATAGCCATGACGTAATATTCAGTAAATAACCAGTTGGTGTTTGGTTATGATACCAACCTACTGCAGCATGAAATTGAGATAAAGCATCAGCTAGCTGTCCAGCTGCAAGTAATTTCTTGCCCAATTCAAGATGTTTCTCAACATCTGCATTTACTCCACATTCAGCACCTAAAAACAAATTTTAAAAAATCAGTTAACTTTTCATGAACCATGACTTAATTCTAAAAAACAAAAAGTTACGATATAGCTATCTGGCTTAATCATCTACTCAAGTGGGAAAGGTCACAGAAGCTGAAAAATGACCTAGATAAAGTAACAAACATAAACACTGCTTATAGAGTAAGAAGCCCAAAAATATACTGTATGAACCTAACCAGTCAAAATAATACAACCAGTCCAAAAATCAAAGGATATTTGCCAAACACAGTAGTGAAACTATTTTGAACAAAATTAAAATAGCTTCGTTAAAGTGGAATCTCATCTTAATGAGTATTATATTGTCTGCTATAATATTTAAGTACTTACTGAACACCTACAATGTACTAAGAACTGTTCTAGGTATTTGGGATAAGTGAACAAGAGTCAAAAAATCTGCCCATTTTCCCCTCCAAGCACTTGACATTATGATAGGCAGAAACAGATATGATAAGTAAATTACATAGTACATCGGGTGAAAAGTACTGTGGACAGAGGCCAGTAATGTGAGGGTGGCAGGAATGTGGGGAGGAAGATTATAGTAAACAACGAAGGGCAAGGGCAGGCCCTCTTAAGAAGCTGACATCTCAGCAAGACTAGCGAGTAACTCACTATGGACATCTAGGAAAAAAGCTTTCCTAGGAGAAGGACCAGCTAGTGCAAGGGCCCTAAATCGGGTGTGCAGATATACTCCAGAATCAGCAAGGAAGCCCGGATGACTGCAGCAGAGCCAACAGAGAGTGAGTGATATGAAGTCAAAGAAGTAAAGGGCCTGGGCCAGGGATTCAGCTCAGTGGCACCGGGCCTGCCTCACAAGGGTAAGGTCCTGAGTTCAATCCTCACAGTACTAAAAAAAAGAAAAAAGTAAAGGGCCTGATTATGAACAGCTTTCATTTGGCTCTTGTGAAAAAGGAAACTACTGAGGGCCGGGGATTTAGCTCAGTGGCATCGTGCCTGCCTCACAAGCACAAGGTCCTGAGTTCAATCCCCGGTACCAAAAAAAAAAAAGAGAAACTACTAAGCCATTTAGAGTAGAGTAATACGATCTGACTGGGCCAATTATTGGTGATTTGACTCCCAACCCTGAATTCCTCCTTTGACATCCATAATGCAATAATGGAGTAGCAGTTTAAACACAACATTATGCTTTGTCACTAAAGAGCACAGAGAGAATTATAGGAAGGAAAGATATCTCCTGGTTCTGCTTGCGGCATTTTACCTTTTTCTGGCTCCTACTTCATGGTGGGTATGTGAGGGCATCCAATGGTGCTCTGTCCTAGCAATATGTCCCTCAGCCACCTAGCACCTCCTCTCAACAAAGGCACCACACACTCCAGCTTCACACATTCAAGCCAGTGACTATTGCTATACACAAGCCAGCCAGCCTTGGCTTAGGTACACCAGATGATTGTAAACTCAGTAAACTTCTCTACCATTAGCAACTTCGGGGTGCAACTATACCTTATCTAGCTTGAATGGGAGTCTAAACCTCTTATATAAGAGGCCCCTCTGTCAAACTGGCCCTTTCTTGGGACTTTCAGCCCTCTATTCTTTGGCATTCTCTTCACATCTTTAGCTACTCTCCCATTATAGCTTAAGAATTCTATGAAACTATCCCTTTTTAAACTACTGTGTGCTTTTCCTCAGTGGAGACTGATGTACAGTTGGCACTGGTAGTAGCCCCAAGAGACAGATCTTCAAAAGGGGATTTGAGGGTTTTTTTGGTCAAACCCTCAAGCTTGAGTGCAGGGCTGAGCTCCTTGCCAATGGGAAATAAGGTACTAGTAACCATAGCAAGTACGGTAAAATGCTAGATTGCAAGTAACTTGTTCTGCAAGCATTCCACAAGACAAGCAAACATTTCTAATAATTTTTTTTTGGTACCAGGGATTGAACTCGGGACCTTGCGCTTTGAAGGCAGGCGGGGGAACCACTGAGCTAAATCCCCAGCCCCATTTCTAATAAATTTTTTTTTTTTGGTACCAGGGATTGAACTTGGGTCCTTGCGCTTGCGAGGTGGGCGGCAGAACCACTGAGCTAAATCCCTGGCCCTCCAGTCCCATTTCTAATAATTTTTTTTTTTTGGTACCAGGGATCAAACTCAGGTCCTTGCGCTTGCGAGGCAGGCAGTGGAACCACTGAGCTAAATTCCCGGCCCTCTAATAAATTTTAACCTGATAGATGAGCAATGTCTTGCAATAAGAGTAGTACATGATGCCAAATGTCTCATGTTCACAACTGAGCCAACAGTTCTTCTCCCTCTCCCTTCCCTTCTCACTCACTCTCCCTCCCTCTCTGCCTCTTTCCCTCTCTCCTCTCTGCAGAACTGTAGGTGACTGTCTCCCAACAGCCAGTAAAGGTATTAGTGAGATCTCATCTGCAAAGAAAGAAGATAAGTAGGTAAAGGAATCCCTCACTTCAAATGAGATTAGGGATATGTGGAAAATGTGGAAAACTGCAAAATTTTATAGAAAAGGTTACTTATCAAATAAGTCTATAGCAAATGCAATCAATCAATCTGTTTAAGGACAATGCAATGTCACTTTTCCATAAAATCCTCAAAAGGAGGCAAAAGCAAACATCATTGGATAAATTCCTTGTTTAAGTGGCACGAAAAGAAAAAGATTTCACTGAGCCAAGATAGCACTGATTCCATTAGTGATAGTGAAAGATGATCTGCACAACAACCCTCTTCTATCTTGTCTCCCTCACACATTGGCCACAAAGGTTTTCAAAGGTTAAGTGCAGATAAATTTATTTTTCTTTATATAGTATTTTATATTTTTTATTATTTTGAATTATAATACAACATTATAATCACTTTTATATTAATATTTTTGGGTTGTAGAACAAATCATCTGAGTTATCATTATTTCTTATGGGGAAATTCCCTTTGATATACAAGTGCTTTGAATTACAAGCATGTTTCTGAAATAAATTAAGCTCACAAACCAAGGTTTTATTGTACTGTAATCACAATTAAGCTAACACTTATGGCTGACATATAAAAAAATGGTGAAACATGTCTTGGAAGGCTAAGTAGCTGGTGCACTTGACCATAATGACAGAAATCAAAATAAGCACTTGATGTGGGGTAGATTCTTTTGAATGCACTAAAGGTCTTAGAGAAAAATACCAAGCTTAGATCTAACCCTCAACTCAAGTCACAGACTGAGAGCTTCCATGACAGCTTGAAAACAATCTCTTGTTTTTTGTAGCCACAGAGGTAATTTAGCTAAAATTCAACCACAAAATTTAATTATGAGGGTTGCTGAATTAAAGCAATAGTTGAATCCACAGTCTCACCAAGTTTCTCATGTAAAAGTTAAGGTACAGGGCCGGGGATTTAGCTCAGTGGTTCCGGCGACTGCCTCGCAAGCGCAAGGTCCCGAGTTTGATCCCCGGTACCAAAAAAAAAAAAAGTTAAGGTACAGATGAATAAAGAATGAAATCCTTACATCTGGAGAGAGAACATATATTTGGATCCAGTGAAATTAACAAACATGAACTTCCAAGTCCTTTTGAATTTCTTTTACTAGAATTAGTTTGCCCTTGTGTGAAAAGACTAATCTTTGATTGCTTAAAAATCCTAGGACAACATTACATTGGGCAGATGCCTTGAAAAGAGATGCTTATCCTCCTTAAGAGCCACCATAAACTGGGCATGGTGCTGCATGCCTGTAATCCCAGCACTTGGGAGGCTGAGGCAGAAGGATCACTGAAAGTTCGAGGCCAGCCTAGGCTACACAGTGAGTTCAGAGCCAGCCTGAACTACAAACTGAGACCCTGTCTCAAAAAACTAAACCAAACCAAACAAAACAAAAAAGAGCCACCATAATCATGCACCCATTATCATTAACCTATAATTAGAGTCAAATCACAGCAGGTTTCAGGAAGACAGATATACAATATGACCCAAAAGACACATGGAAAGAATTGCAAGGCTTTACGGATAAACTAGCAGGATGCCACAGATCATGTATGAGAATGGACTGTAGAGCTGTTAAACTGAGTGGAATATAACAAGAGATCAGTCCAATTCATTAATATGTGTCTTACACTGAGACAAAGTATCCAACATCTAAAGTTAAAGGGGAGGGCCAGGGATTTAGCTCAGTGGTTCGCCACCTGCCTCAAAAGCGCAAGGTCCTGAGTTCGATCCTCAGTACCAAAAATAAATAAATAAACAAAGTTAAAGGGGAAAAGGTTTGTTTAGCTCAGTTTGTAGGGGTTTCAATCATTAATCAACTGGCTTTATGGCAGTGTGGCACATGGCAGAGGGGCAACACTTCATGGTGGACAGAGGTAGCAAAAGCAACAAGAGATCTTAACAGTGTCTTTCTGCCCCTTTTATCTTATCCAGACTACTGGGATTAGGGGAATACCAAGCCAATCAGTGTACTGGTTTAATAATCACATGCCCTTAATCTCAGCATCACACACTCTAGATTCAGCCACCTCTGAAAAAGCCATCTACAGACCATGTAAGGCTGTAGAGGGAAATCTAGACCCAAACCATAACCGTATGTATACATTTACTGAACTGTTTTGGTAACACAATTTCCCTAGAATAAGAGGGATCTAAAGGATTAGAGATACAGGAATGTTGGGCTAGATTTATTATCTATACACCTATCTCCCACTTTTGTTTCATGTGAGAGCTGAGAAGACACTCCCTTTACTAAGACATTGAGAAAGGTATTAGTGAGGAACCATCTACAACTTTCTCAAAGTTCTGTGGTCACTCCCCTCTGTAAGACAACTATGACTGGGAGGATGCAATGTCTGAGATGGGCTTCCTGACTTCAATGGGATGATGATACTTCCTAAAGTAGTACAAGCTTATCCAGCAACACTTAACCATCAAGAGACTAGGCAGGCACATCAACTATAAAATACATACATTACAAAGGAGACAAAATGACATGCTCTGTGGATGTCACTCAATTTCTTTCCCCACCATACATGTGCTTGTAAAACTGACCCAAGGGAAAAATGGCCATGGCAACAGGAATGGAGGCTTTGAACGAGTTCAAAAACAAAAATTAGTCCTTGCCAAGATGAACCTAGCTACACTACTGCCAAACATCCAATCTGCCAGCACTAAGCCCCAAATCGTGCTCCCAATATGCCATCATGGGGTGGCGGGGGGGTGGCAACAGATTGATTTTATCTGGTCTTCTTCCATAATGGATTCCCTTCTGATATTCTGGATATGAATTTGCCCCTAAGGCTTCTGCTTGCACACCACTGACAAAAACACTCATAGTACATTCATAGAACGTCATTCTACACAGCACTATACCTCTCAAGGAGCTCATAACACAGCTGAAGTACACAATATGTGCATGCCCACAGGATTAACTGGCTTTACCACATACAGTACCCAACAACGTTTCCAATGAATACAGTGATGGTGAACCTTTTAGTGCTTTCAGTGATACAAACAGCCCATTGCTGTATGTGTGCCATAGGACTGCCATCACTGAATCAGAAGACTGTCGTCTGGCTATTCTGTACTCCATATGCCACGGAAACTAATAGGAAAAAAAAATCCCATTCTATTGGCTAGAAAAACTGATCCCAACTACCAAGGAGAAAAAAGCTGCTAAACAATGAAGGTAAACCAGGTAGAACCCAGGGGACCCTCCAGAGCATGTCTTAGTTCTTCTATGCTCAGGGCCAGGGATTTAGCTCAGTGATTCCGCCACCTGCCTCACAAGCACAAGGTCCCAAGTTCAGTCCCCAGTACCAAAAAAAACCCCAAACCAACGTATTATTTCTTCTATGCTCAACACTAAGGATTAATTTTTTAAAAATCTATAACAACCACAAAACAGGCAGTCTCTTCAGGGAGGAAGGTGTGTGGGTAAAAAAGCCAGAGAAGCTGAGATTCCAGCTGACAGTGAGAGAAGGAAAAGGAGGTAGCTGATGAAGGAAGCATATGTACCGCCTAAGACTTCATGATGAGTTACAGAAACAAGGACTATAATAGGTTTGCATAATTCCCATTTGCTTGTTATTCATCCACATTTATTTTTGTAGTCACCCCTCAGTATCCACAAGGGATCTGTTCCAGGACAATCCCTGTGCCACCACTGTAGATACCAAAATCCACAAATATTCCAGTCCTAAATCACATAGTATTTGCATATAACCTACAAAAACCTCATATATACTTTAAATCATCTCTAGATTACTTTCAATGCCTAACATAACATAAATGCTATGTAAATAATTGTTATACTGTATTTAGGGAATAATGACCCCAAAAAGTATACATCTTCAGTGCAGATGCAAATATTTGTCCAAATATTTTTGATCTACAGTTAGTACAATACATGGAGGCACAGCCCACAGTATAGAGGGCTGACTATACAGGCAACCATTATAATTCAGATTCTGTATATGTGAATTCACCCACTCACTAAAATTTGTACCTGAAGCACTTTCACAGCCATTTAGGAAACAAGTGCATGCACAGATCAAAAAGCTTGAATTACCTGAAGTATATGTTCCCAGCTAGGTCTAACAAGACAACACTGCCTTCTTGTTTCAGCTTTCCTATTATAAACAAGTACATTTCATGTCATGTTTTGTTTTCTAGGTGATTTTACTACTTAAAACGGCTCAATCATAGTACTGAAGGTTCAGTCTGCTTTTCACAATTTGCCTGTCTCTTCTTAGAACCTCAATCCCCCAACACTGATTGTTTGGTCAGGGTTTTGCAAGGGAATAGATTTAATACAGGACACACGATTTACAGGATTATTTTATAATATTCACCCAAAAAGTCAAATGCAGAGGTGTGCAAGAGATCTAACTAGAGACCTAAAGAATCTACCAAGGGTCTGGATCCTACAGAAATGTCCTGCACGAATCCAGTTGAAGGCCTAAAGTCCAAGGCAATGTCCTCCATGAGTCCAGCCAGTGGCCTAGAGTCCACGGCAATGTCTCATGGTTGTCCGTCTCGAGGATCTGCACCTTGAAGGCCCAAAGGCCAGTGGTGGAAGCTAGAAAATTTGCACCAGTGAGGTGAAGGATTTGAGCCACCAGGTTGAAGGATCTACACTGGAGCCAGGAAGTGACACTCACAGTGAAGATCAGAGCTTCCTTAAGAAACAGCAGGCACTTCCAGCAACAGTGAGGACCCAAGCTCCTCTGCCACAAGAACAGCCATGTTTGCATCAGGAAAACCAACCACAGCAAGCTTCTCCTAGGAAATCAACAGCCCACGATCTTCCCCTTTACTTCTCTTTTTTATGCCACTGGCAACAGTCCTCAGGTGGGTCTTCCACTCCCAAACCACGCTCATTCAGTTCAGCTGGGCATCTCAAGTTAACCATTAGTTAATCCACCACACTGATCAAAAGAAAGTTTGAGAGCAGCAACTGTCGGTTTTTTCTTTCTTTTCCCCCCAGTACTGGGGATTGGATCCTTGGCCTCACTCATCCTAGGCAAGCACTCTACCACTAAGCTATATCCTCAGTCCTAACTTTTTTCTTTACATCACCTAGTTCAGTACTTTACATACAGTGAGTACTCAATATTTGTTGAGTGAATTGAACTACTTGTCTCCTTACTTACATATAATTCTTCAAAATAATATAATCTAATATATAAAATAACAATTAGCAAATCAAAACTGATCAACCCATGATTCATAAAGACAATATCTGAAAAAAATATATTGTTGGCTATTGTACATCAACTCCATTTTGAGCCACAGATCACTTTTATCCCTTTGCCACATATGCTATGAACATTATTTTCCAAGACACAAGGCTACCAAATATCATGACATTTCCTAATCAGCATCAAAAAGGTTTCTCCCTAGACAAGTATCAATCATAGCTCAACAAAGGAAATAGAAAAGGTAAGAAAAAAGGTAAAATAGGTAACCATGTCATTCATTCAAGTTAACATTTACATATTATATTCTGACAGGCACAAAATAATTCTAAGAAACTCACAAGTTATTAAAGGTATGATGGGTTAAAGTCACAAAGCCATATGAAGGAAAGTACAGAAGGCAGGGACTGACAACTGACAATACTGTACTGAAATTCAAGCCAGGCAGAACCCAATCAGAATGTTACAATGTGAGGAATGAGGAAAATCCTAAAATTATCCTATAAAACAACACAGGTCTGGGTCCAAGACCCAAGCAAGGTGAGGAAGAGTCTGGAAAAAGTCTCATGGCAGAAACACAGAAGACAAGTGGAATGTGGCCACAGAAAAAAAGGCAGGAAATTCTGTATCTTAGCAACTCCACAGTTCAGCACAGACTAATGAAAAAAAGTTTCAATGAGAATAATCGGAGCTGGGGGCCAGGGATTTAGCTCAGTGGTTCCAGCGCCTGCCTCGAAAGCACAAGCTCCCGAGTTCGATCCCCGGTACAAGAAAGAGAGAAAGAAAGAAAGAACGAAAATAATCGGATCTGGAGACCTTAGATCTTGTAAGCACCTCTCACTAATCATACTGATGTAAAAAAGTTTAGTCTACACAGCCAATCTGAAAGAAAAGGGTAAGGAGTTATATACCACATTAGAATGATGTCTGCACCAAAATTTCCTAAATGAACTAGAAAAATAAAATCTATTACAAATATATGTCTTAGTCTATTCAGAGTACAGCAAAATCCCTTAGACTGGATAATTTATAAACAGCAAGTTATTGCTCAGTTCTGGAGACTAGGAAATCCACAAGGAAGGCACGACCAGATTCAGTGTCTTGTAAAAACAGTTCTCATTTTATACATGGCACCTTGTTGCCAACATGACTTAATCACTTCCCGAGGGGCCCCATCCCTTAATTGTCCCATTAGGTATTAAGCTCTAATAAATAAATCTGGGAGGAAGACCAACATTCAAAACATAGCACCAGGTTTGCTCAATTCCATGGACATTATCTGTCTTTGCTTCAATTAACTGTGAAAGCATAAACATTATAACAGGCTTCCTTGCTCAAAGAATTTCAAGAAAATAAATTCATGCAAAAAAAAAAAAAAAAAGCTCAGAATCAATTTACTTATCCATTTAAAAAAAGATTTATTGCAATCTACTTCAAACATCTTTTAGGTACAGAAACAAGAGCCTTTTCCATAAAACTTACATTTTAAAGGGAATAAACAGATAAGAAAAGTAAATGAGATCTTTTTATAAAGAAAATACAAGTAATAAAGGGATAATACTACTGGAGAGAGTGCTTTTTACATAGCACATCAAGAAGGCCTCTGTGAAACATGAATGTTCACTTGGTGATCTTAGGGAATAGCTTTCCAGAGTATGGCAATAGCAAAAATACAGACTTTATGTCACAAATGGATTTGAAGTTTAGAAATAAAAGAAATTAATGCAAAGTGAACATGGTGACACATGCCTCTAATCTGGGTGGCACTCTCGGTGGCTGTGGCAGAAGGATCACAAGCTCAAGCCCAGCTCAGTTCTGATCAGCAAGGTCCTGTCTCAAAATAAAAAATGAAAAAAGGTCTGGGGGTACAGCTCAGTATGAAGGCCCCAGTTTCCATCTCCAGTTTCCATTACCCCCAGTACTGGGAGGGAGGGGGAGAGGCACTCCAATGGGAAACTTCTGACAGGTTGAAGGAATTTGAGGAAATGTTAGGCCTGGTGGCTCATACCTATAATCCCACCACTTGGGAGGCTAGACAAGAGGCTCTGAGTTCAAGGTCAGAATACGGTACATGGTAAGTTCAAGGCCAGCCTGAAGTACATAGCAAGGCCCCGTCTTGCTAAACAAAAACATTTTTTGAAATTTAAAAAAAACAAGGAGTTTGGAGAAGTAAAAAGTCAGATACATAATGCTTTACAGTTACTAATAAAATAGTATGTTGGGGGGCCGGGTATTTAGCTGAGTGGTACCACGCCTGCCTCACCAGCGCAAGGTCCTGAGTTCTATCCACGGTACCAAATAATAGTAATTTTAAATAATAATAATATGTTGGGGAAACAACAGATAAAAATGTAGACAGATATTACTAACTCAAATTCTGCTATCAATATAAGCAAAATAGAATTCGATAGCTTCAGAGACAAATGACATCACAGACTAATTTGACAGAAGTGCTACTAGTAAAGGGAAAAAAGAGACACAGAAACTTGCTAAGGTCTGAATATCACCAGAATTCATGAGCTGAAACTTAATTCACTGTGGCGGTATTGAGACGTTTCAGAAGTGATTACATTATGAGAGCTGTGCCCTTGCGAATGTATCAGCACCTTATAAAATGGATGGGGAACAAACATCCTTTTTGCCCTTCCACCTTCTGCTGCGTAAGGCCACAGCATTTGTCCCTCTGCCATATGAGGATACAATAGTGTGTCCCTCAACAGATATGGAATAACCTTGGACATCTTAGCCAAGAAGGGAACAACTGATGGTCAAATACACCAAGGTTCAAGCCGGGCAGGCCTAGACCAGCTAGCAAGCCCGGAAGTACTTAAAGTTGAAATAAATATTTATTGTTTATAAATTACTCAGTCTAATGTATTTTGTTACAGCAGCTCAAACAACTGTAGAAGAAACATCTTTAGATGAGAGGAAATGCAATCTAGATATGTAAGATAGGATTTAACCAGAAACAGAGATGACAATCTAATATGAGAAAAGGTAGAACAGGTTCAGATGTAGATAAGTTAGTGAACTGCTGGTAGAAAGAACAAGAAGTTTTCCGGTGATGGATTTCATTTTCTCAATACAGACACGGTCTAAAAGAATGAGGTAAAAGGAGTTTAAATTGGAGGAATAAGGAAAAAGGTTTAAAATACTGATTTCCAAGAACTAACATACTAGGGAATTATAGGAATGCTCATAGTATTCAGGGTCAGGACCAATTTCTACATAATTTGGGGGAAAAAACATTTCACAATTAAATCATGATTAGGGCCTTTTTTCCTGCCTACAGGCCAGCTACGGCATGACAAAGCATGTCAGATGTAACTCCGTTTGCGCCTCAAGTCACAGCTAAGACCTCAAGGGCCCCATGATGCTGTGATGCTCCAGGCCAGGATTACACCAGCTGGAGACATCCAAGGAAGAAGCAAATCTTCATCCGCATAGTTCCTCCTTATTCTAGGACTAACACCACCCTAAATTATCTGCTACATTTCTTCTCCCTATATACTGAGTAAAGGTGTGGCAGGCTGGGGGCCTTTCATCTTTGCTGCCCAGAGCAGCATTGATCAGGCCCAAAGCTCAGCTTCTTAAGTCTCATTTCTGTCTATACATTAATTAATTTGCCTTGTGCTGTCATGGCTCGCAGAGTAGGACTTAATGCAAAGGTTTTAGTAACATCCCCTTTCCCTGTTCCCTACAATTCAGTGTGCATCTGAGATCGAGATTTTTGTACTTAAAATGAAACTAACAACAAAATTATTTTTCTCCACGTGTATTCAGGTGTTAAGGTACAACAAACAAGTTGGCCAGGTTGGATTTAATCAAGTTTGTAATTTGCCAGGTGAGTGAAGCCAAAGGCTATAGAGGCAGGGAAATTAAAGGCTGTTTGCAATTGAGTGTGTACAATGATAGACCCTGAATCCAAACTAAGAAACCTGGTGAAGAGGACATGGAAGCTTCAAAATGCACTTCTTAAATCCCCACACAATTTGTAAACTCCTTAGGGAAAACAATTTTACTGTATATACCTCACCAGAGACCAAGAGTGTACACCTTTGTTGATTGACTCTTCTGTATCCCAGAACTCCAAATAACATCATATCAAATCATATCATTTTTTAAAAAGTCAGTTTCTAATGAATGTTAAGAAAAATAAATTTATGGTGAAATGTTTGCATTCTAAAGAGCAGATGACTGCGTTCCCATACTATTTCCATGTAAACAAAGAATAGCTGCTGACTCATTAATCAAAGGAAGACAGACAATGACAATAGAAACTAAACTTAATCACAATTAATTAACTTCACATGGGAAAATAAAACCTAATTATTACAGGGCATTTCATCTCAGAACAACTCCTGTCCAGAATAAAAACTATTGCATTTAGAGGAACTCAGAAAATGAGACAGTCAGGTCGACTGGACTTGGACACTACTGCTAAGTACAGCCTATCTTATAAAGAATTTAAAATAACTAGAAGTTATCTGACCATCTGCTATAAAACTTAATCTAACTTTCTTAAAATCATTTTTACTACTTTATGTACTCTTTCCATATTTACCTAATGTCAAGGAAATCCTAGAAAAGACAAAACATACTTTTAGTCAGTTAAGTTCAAATAAAAATTTTATACATAGAGATTTTCAACTATTCTTTTTCATGTGACCAAAATATAGTTTAATCAGCTCCATTTAGTGAAATAAAGAAAAAAATGAGTCCAGATAACATGTTAAGAAAAAAAAAATTAAACTTTGATAACAAAAAACAAGGTTTGGTTTTCAGTCTGTTACTCAAATCACTAAGCAGAACAATTAGCAAAGAAGTGAAATAATTTCCTTTATCTATAATATGAGAATAAAATAGGTACTACTAAAGATTTACTTCTAGTCCCAAAATTCTTTCTAATCTAGTGCTCTGTATTTCTTTCAAAAGCCTTTGAGAAAGGGAATACTAAGAGTCAATCTTTCAATTCATGATACATGTTCTCCTCTAGATTAGTTAACAGAAAAGTTTGGAGCAGAAACAAAGACCAATGTTTTTAAATCTGAAAACGTTAGGCAGTCTACACTAATTATTGGTAACCTTCTCATAGCATGCCACCATTTCAGATTCGACCTTCTCATACCATTCTCTTTTATTTCTTCTCTCCAGGCTTAGCAGGGACACTTACTGAGAACTGTAAGGTCAAGATCCCAGACAAAACTTATTTGGGAAAACAGAAGCTAATAGTGTGCTATTCACATCAGAATTTTTCTTATCTTTATATCCCCATCACCAATTAAAGTGGTCCAGGATTCAAATTCAAATTTCCTACATTTTCTAGGGCAGTTCCACTTTCAAATTCTTTGTACCAATATTGTCACACTACAGAGTTTTTCAGTTTATATATGTGTGTGTGTGTGGGTGTGTGTGTGTGTGTGTATGATAACCAAGAAACAAAACAACACTGCCTTTAATGAGACCTAAAAACCGAAGAGTATTACCTATTAAAAAAAAGAGTTGTCAATTCTGGAAGGATTTCACCATACACAAATCCCAAGTTCAGTTCCTCACTCTGAACAGAAGAGAATATCCAAATGTTCAATTTGACCTCCTGGACAACCGTTCCCTTTCGTGGAGATGAAAATTAATCAGTGCATGTGACAGATGTGTCATTATACTCGAATATTCAGCACAGTACAAAGCTGGGGGCATTCGCCAAACTGGCACTTCGGGTTTAATTCTTACTCCTCCCCGCTGACACCCAGGTGGGACAGCCCTCTTATTTCCTCTTCGTGGTCGCAGCAGTCAACATTCCAGTCTGGAGGAGTGAAATTTAAGCCTCCCTATCTTTTAGAAGGGGACCTTTTCCAGGGAACTTTTAAAAGCACAGCCAGCCCGAAGCTGAAGTGACACCACGCTGGGAGTTGGGATAACCACAAACTTGGTCCTCTGCCCTCCGACAACGCGAATCCAACACTAACTCTGGAGGCATCAACCTAACAACTTCCACACGCGTCAGAGCGCATCGAAACGCGACGGCCACTACTTTCTAAACACTCCACAGCGTCCCGTTCGCTCTCCGGCCTCCGCCACCCGAGGGCTCCCGAGAGAAAGCCGGCTCCCATCGTGGCCGACCGGGTCCCCAGGCGCCGAGCGACAGCCCCTGCGAGCCTGGACCCGCCGGCCGCGCGGGCCCGCGTCCCAGGACGGGCCCAAAGTCAGGACCCGGGGGAACCGCCGGCGCTCTCGCCTCTTCCCTAGGCAAACCCGGAACCGGCCGCCGGCCCGCGTCCAAGCCCGGCTCAGGCCCAGGCCCCGCCGCAGGCTCTCCGGTTCCGCCCGCGTCGCCTCGCGACTCGCGCCCGGGGCGGCGGGGACGCGCGGGAGACCCCGGCCCGGGACCCGGTCCCCGGTGGGACAAGGAGGACTCACCTTCGTACTGCAGGTCCACCAGGACCAGCAGGAAGGGGAACACCGTGCCCAGCCGGCTGGTCACGGAGCCGGGGGCCACCATGTCCGAGAGCGGGAGGTGCGGAGGAGGAAGGTGCGCGGCCCACCAGCCCGCACGGGCGCCCAGAACAGCTTCGCCAGCCTGCAGTTGACTCCCAGGCCCGAGCGGCTGCGGCGCCCAATAGAGGAAAGCGGCGGTGGGCGGGGCCCCAGAGACGTTACGCCCCGAGCGCCACCACGGGCCAATCGCCTTCCTCCTGGCCGCGGAGCGAGCGGGCGCGCCTGGGTCGTGGTTGGCGCTGATTGGCTTCGGAGGCTTCCGCCCCGCCCCTCCTGTGATAGGATAACGTGGAAGCGCGAGATGAGGCTGCTTTCGTCGGTGGTGGAGCTGTCAGCGGGATCCTAGCCGCCGCGCCGGGCGGAGGGAGGCGGCTGGGGAATCTGGGCTGCGGCCGCCGAGTCCGCATGCGCAAGCCGCGGGAGCCCTCTTGGGCTGATCCCGGGCGCGCTCGAAGGACTTGAGCGCTTCGAGGTTTTCCGGTGTGGGATTTGGAGGGGAGGGTTCGGCCACCGCGTCCGGAAGGCCAAGGCCGGCTAGGGTCGCAGGAAGTCTGAGGACTGGAGTGGAGGCCTGGGCATACGCTAGTAAACACCGCCTCCCGCCGAGCGTCTGGGAACAAAAACCTGCCGAGCTAGGGAAGACTCAAGAAGCGATAAGGAGAAGCCGGGCTCCGTTAAGTAAGGTCGTGTAAGAGTCGGAAGCGTTTCAGGGGCACCCCAAGAGAAGCACGTTCTGACCTGAGGCAGGTGAGTAACAAGGGCAGAGAAACTAGGGCGCTCCCTCACCCCAGCGGCCCTGCCAGCCTACGCGGCCAGAGAAAAGAACAGTCCTGGAAGATCCTGTGGGGAAGACACTAGGACGGGACAGTGGCTGGAGAGGCAAAGTCAGTTGGAAGAGAAACCCGTTAGAATGGATGTGGCATCTTTTGCTCAGAGGAGGGGACTCAAGAGATAAAGATCAAGATAGCGTTCACATTCTCTCTAGCCTGAAGCTTGTTGATGGCCCTGTCCTCTGGCGGAAACACACGGTACACCAGGGTGACTTTACGTGTAGTAAAATGGTGGGATTTTTGTTGTTGTGAAACACTCTCAAGTGCATTCTTTGCTTTCCCCCAAGAGAGTATATTTGCTACCTGCAGCGTTACCATGTGCTTTAGAAGCCCTCATGAATTATCAGTAGGATGGTGAATTTGTGTTTTCCTGAAGAGACACTAAGGAGGATAACCAGAGAAAGGCTTCTATTCCAAAAGAGGCTGATATGAAAGAAATGATTCTGAAGAAAAATGAGTCTCTGATGAGCAGTGGGGAAGGCAGCATTGTATAATGGGAAAGAGCAGAAGATTCAGATCCAGAAAACTCCATTTCCAGTTAGTATGTAAGTTATCTTCATCTAAGGGACTGGGGAAGATTCTGATAGCCCTGAAGGTTTGAAGTTTCCTGAAACAGGCGAAGGTTCCCGTAAACGGTAGTGTTATAACAAGAGCAGAATAATGAAGAGACTACTTCAGGAATTCCTTGTGATTTTTCTTCCATCCTTTTTCATAATATTACAAAACAGTGTGAGTGAAAAGATGACACACTATTTCAGTGGCCACAAGAATATTAATGAAGATGTTATGCAAATGAAGTACTTCTGGCCAAAGCAGCCAACAAAATGGTGAATACTGGAAAGAATTTAGTAAACAAACTACAGCACTCCTAAACTATGAATTCTCACTAGAATGCTGCCTATGATTCTGACCTCAAGGAAAAGGCACCAGAGCTTAAGTTCTGAGGAGGGAAATTAAAAATTATTGAAGAGATGATGATAGATCTTATTTTATAGAAAATGAAAACAGCCGGGCATGTGTCTTGTCACTAGTTCAGACTGGGGAGGTTCACTTGAGATTTGGGAAGCCAGAAGAGACAGTTCTTGGAAAGTCTGAACCTGCCTTTATCTCAGTTGTTCAGCTCAGCTGGCCACACTCATGTGGCAGCCCTCAGGCCCCCTAGCCTGCGGGCTAGTCCAGCTATGTGCTGTATGGGTATCTGCACAACAGTGGCAACATGCCAGTAATGACCTTGATTATACCAGTTATTTACACTGAGACTGACAGGTGTGCCTGCACGGAAATCTTGCTTACTTGGATTTAATGTCCACCAGAAATCACTCACACAGCCTGAATCATAGTGCAGCAATCTTAGGCTTCATCTTTCCCTACAGCATGGTGGTGTAAGCCTGTAATCCCACCACTGAAAGGCTGAGGCAGGAAGATGGCAAGTTTGAGCCCAGCCTAGACAATTTAGCAACTTAGTGAGACCTTATCTCAAAATAATGAAATAATATGTAGCTCAGTGCAAAGGCCCTTGGGTTCAGTTCTGAATACAGGAAGAAAGAAAGTCTTCAGTGTTGAGTGATCAATTATATAACTATAAATCCTGTAATAAAACTACATTTTACAAAATATACCTTGAAAGATAAAAAAATTAGGTAACTACTTAAATTTATAAAGCTAAAATTAAACATTAAATATGTATGGTAATCTAGATCACCTGTGATTTGTTTGTTTGTTTGTTTGCTTTTGGTACCGGGGATCAAACTTGGGTCCTTGTGCTTTCGAGGCAGGCGCTGGCACCACTGAGCTAAATCCCCGGCCCCTATATCTCACCTGTGATTTTAATAGCAAGAAATTTAAAACAGTATATTTTATGATATATCCAACATTGAGACTATTATATAATTTTTGAAGATTGGTCTGTATTGACCAGGTTGATCTATGTTTTTGCAGTTTTTTGTTTTTTTAAAATTGAGACAAAGTCTCACTAAATTGCCTAGGCTGGCCTTAAACTTGAAATCCTCCTGCTTCAGACTCCCAAGTAGCTGGGATTATGGCATGTACCACTACGCCAAGCTGATCTATATTTGAAGACAATGCTATGTCTTCCGATTTTCTTATATGAAATCAACAATAGGATATTTTATATACAGTGAGTAAACTTAAACTTTCTAAATTTCTAAATTAAACGACAATGGCTGGTGTCTTTAAAAATGTTTGGCTTTGGGCTAGGGATTGAGCTCAGTGGTTTCACTGCCTGCTGTGCAAGCACAAGGACCCGAGTTCAATCCCTGGTACCAAAAAAAAAAAAAAGTTGATCTTAACTAGGTGTCTTGGCACATGCTTGTAATCCCAGTATTTGGGAGGCTGAGGTAGGAGGATTGCCTTGATTTTGAGGCCAACCTGGGCTACGTAATAAGTTCAGGGCCAGCCTGAACTACAAAGCAAGACCCTGTCTAAAAAAGAAGAAGAAGAAAAAAGAAAAGGATGCTTTATATTGTGGTCAGTTGGTTTTTACCAGGAAGCCCAAGACAATTGAATGAAAGAATAGTCTCCAACAAGTGATGCTAGGATATCCACGTGCAAAAGAATAAACTTACACCATTTCCTTACACTATGCACAAAAAATAATTCAAATTAGATCAGAAAAGTAGATGTAAAACCTAAAACTATAAAACTCTTCAAAGAAAACAGGAATAAGTGTAATCTGCAGTTACATAAAGCCTTAGGTAACACACCAAAAAGAGGAAAAAATAAAGTTTCATAAAAACTTAAAACCTTTGGTCACCATCAAGAAAATGAAACACACAAATTGAAGAAAAATGCAAATCATATATTTGATGAAACTTGTATCCAGAATATATAAAGAACTCTTACAATTCAGGAATAAAAAGACAATCCAATTTATTTATTTATTTTTGAACCGGGGATCTAACTCAGGTCCTTTATGCTTGCAAGGCAGGCAGCAGAACCACTGAGCTAAATCCCCAGCCCTAAGACAATCCAATTTAAAACTGAGCAAAGTATCTGACTAGACCTTTCTTAAAAGAGATACAAAAATGGCCAGTAAGTATATGAAAAGTTGCGCTACGTTAAATCTGAAATCTAAATCTACATTTAGCCGTTCGGGAAATGCAATTCAAAACCGCAGTGAGATACCAGTTTTCATCCATAACATTATCAAGAAGATGAACAACAGCAGAAGTTGGTGAAGATACGGAGAACTGGAGCAATTATATTTTGCTGTTGTGAATGTAGAATGGCACAGCCACTTTAGAAAACAATAAACATCAAAATTACTGTAAGACTGAGTAATTCCTCTCCTAGACGAGAACTGAAAACGTGTTCACAAAAAACTTCTACATGAAGTTCATTACAATATGTTAATAAAACCAAAACATAGAAGCCAGCCATGGTAGCACATACCTATAATTCCAGCACTTAGGAGGAAGGAGGATTCCTTGAACCATGAGTTCAAGCCCAACCTGAGCTAATGGTGAGTTCAAGACCAGTCTGAACTACGTAGTCAGACCCTGTCTCAAAAAAAAAAAAAAAAATAGCTCAGGTGTTCACCAACAAAAGAATCAGGAAACTGTGGCAAACCTATGCAATGAAATATTACTAAGCTATAAAGGGGAATGAAATATAAGTATTACAATATGTTTGAATATTGAAAAAGATTATGCTAGCTGAAAGATTTTGGTCACTAAAAGAGAAGTTGTATGCTTCCATTTATATGAAATGTCTAGGATAGGCAATTCCATAGAGGCGCAGCAAAGATTAGTAGTACTCACATGTTGGAAATAAGGAGGAATTAAGACTGACTACTATAAAAAGAAAGTTTCCTTTTGAGGGAATGAAAATTTCTATAATTAAGTAGGGGTATGATTGCATATGTTTGTAAACACTAAAAACCATTGAACTATGAATTGTATCATATGAATTATGACAAGTTTTTTAAAGTGAAAAGGTTGAAACAGTATCATGCAAACACTATCAGAAAGCTAGAGTTCATATGGTAAGTAGTCACACTCTGAAAGAACATAGAATGGTTGCCAGGGGATGGAGGGAGTCATGGGAACTACATTTAATGGGTACAGAATTACAGTTTTTCAAGTTGATTAGAGTTCTGTTGCACAATACTTGGCACAGTAGCCCACATCCTAGGTCATAAAACAAATCTTAAGACATTTAAAAGTATTAAAATCATAAATACATTCAGACTGTGACGCAGTTAACCTAGAAATCAATACAGAAGGGAAATAGGAAAATTTCCAAACACTTGCTAACAGCACACTTCTAAATAATCCATGGATCAAAGGAAGTCTTGGGGAAATTACTAAAATAGAGCAGAACAAAAAATATGAAAAACAAAAAATACAGAAGCACTCAGAGTCTGGGGCGGCTCCTAAGACACTCCAGGATAACTCCCTACAAGTAGTGAATGATGTATCTGTTGTGGCTCTGCCATCTCCATACCAGGTTTTACAGATAACCAGACATGGGGAAGAAAAAAAAAAGATCCTAGATAGAGAAGTGACTCATCATTTACATTTCCATTGGCTATAACTCCTGACATGATGCCACAGAACTTCAAGGACACTGGGAAGTCTGTTGATACACACAGATAATAATAACCCCTAATATATCTGCTACAGTTAGAAGATTATCATAGGCCAGGGCAGTAATGGTGAAGATAGAAATATCTTGTATTTGGGATATATTTTGGAAGCACAGCCAATAGGACTGCTGATGAATGAGGGTGAGTGTACGTGAATGAAGCCTAAGTTATTAATAAGATCCAGTCATTTTAGGAGCCTGACAAAGCAAATACCAAGTGCAAACAATCTTAGTGTGTTTTAGGAACAGTATGCTACAGAGTAATAAACATAGCAGACAGTGGTATGACGTGATGTAAGGAGACAGGAAGGGTGCTCCTCAACTTGTGATGGGGTTGCATCCTAAAAAGCTAATCATAAGTTAAGAATACTGGAAATGGAAAATGGATTTCACACATAGAATCTACTGCACATCATAGCTCAGCAACACAATGCAGAGTATCTTGATCCTGTAGCTGAATAGGAGTTGCAGCCCACGACCCAGCCCAGCATCACAAGAGAGTATCACATTTCCTAGAGCAAGCTGGGGGGGGGGGGGGTTCAAAATTTGTAGTACGCTTTCTACTGAATTTATATTATTTTCATATTATCATAAAGTCAAAATCCATTAAGTTGAACTATTTTAAGTTAGGGACTGTCTGTCATGACTTTTAGGGTACTAACGGCTGTTTTAATCTTATGTTGTTGAAAACAGGAAACCACCAGAGTTTTACGCAAAAGGCTGAAATTTGGGGGCTACTGTATGAAAAATGAGTTGTAAAAAGATAAGCAGTGTGGGGTGGGGATTTAGCTCAGTGGTTCCACTGCCTGCCTTGCAAGCGCAAGGACCCGAGTTCAATCCCTGGTACAAAAAAAAAAAAAAAGATAAGCAGTGTGTTCAGAGAGGAGTTCTGGCCACCGTGTTCCCTCTTGCATGGATGGGCCACCCTCATGCTTTAGGCCCAAACTTGCTCTGCAGAGCCTGTTTCTTTTCCTACCTTTAATAAAACTTTACTACCATTTTTGCTTGTCTTGACCAATTCTTTGCTCAGGCCAGACAACCTAGAAAACACCTCCAGAAGGAGATTCCCGCACCCCAAAACCCAGTAACACATTGAATGATGTTTCATTTTTATCAGGTTATTTTCATTCAGTTAGTGTTCAACTGTAATATAAAAATATAAGCTAAAATATTTTTGGTAGCTATTTAGGTTCTGAAGGACCAATAGCCAAGAGGGCACGAAAGGTTGATTTGTTGGACCTCTGTTATAAATTTTCTTTTATGCAAGCAAGCAAAAGGATCTAGCTAGAGTCTAAGAAAAATATGACCATGGGCAAGGGGTGTGGGGGGGAACAGGCAAGGTCCACAGCTCCCCCAGGTACCAAGTGATCGCATTCCACCTCTTGATTAATATCCATCCATCCCAAGTGCAGCCAGTGGAAATGACCTATCCATCATGGGATCCAGACCAAGTAGGTGACCAAAGTCAAGGAGACAAGTGACCAGAACCCAGCAAATGGTGGCAGCTGGGCTTAGCAGGACAGTCACCTTTAGCAATGAAAAGCATGACCTTCAAGTTACCCTGCTGCAAGGCACCAGTCAACCAATTGGCCAAGACCTGGCCCAGGTTGTTGAAGAGACTACAGGGTTTATACTGCCTTTTTAGAGGAAATCTCTGAAAGAAATGGAGAGACCATTTCAGAATTGGAACATAAAATGGTTGTCAGGTCATGTTAATTGGGGGAAAAGAGCAATTCAGAGGAACAAGTTGAACTAAAGAAGTTGAAAATGTTGGAGAAATGGAAAAGAACTTGCTGGAATCCAGCTGGGTTTCCTGGCCAAGGATTTTCAAACTGAAATTCTCTAGGTAGGGTAAAAACCACAATCAGTTTATGAAGATCTTGGAGGAGACTGATGCAATGATCCTACAAGAAATTTCAAAGGTAGTATGCTAAGCAGGAAGCTTTGGTGAGAAAGTTCCACTTGTTCCTGGCTGCATGAGAAAGAGAACATCTGCCAGGTGTCGGAGCAGCAGTAGTCTACAAATTTGGCTCTTGCAGAGTGAGGTGTGGCGGAAAGAAGCTTTGGTACTCTGAAAAGCAGCACCACAGTTCTTCCCTCTGGGGAATGGAAGTTGCCTGTTTCATCAGAGCTGCCAGAGGCAACTGGCCAATAGCCAGTTTTCCTACTGCTACACCAGTTCCCCATAAAAATGCATTGTCTTTGAGGGCCAGGGATGTAGCACAGTGGCACCGTGCCTGCCTCAAAAGTGCAAGGTCGTGAGTTTGAGCCCCAGTACCAAAAAAAGAAAAGAGAGAAAGAAAGGAAAGTGTACTGTCTTTGCAACCTTAAGCAGAGCCACTGTTTTCTTCTGCCTCTGTGTGGCTGTGCTGTCTGGAGGATGCCTCCCCTGCCATGTTTTACCAGGGCTTTTGACTTTGAATTGCTATCTCAGGGCTGGCTACAACTAGTTCTGGGTGTGTATCATCCTGGTTTTTGGACACATGAAGACTTTTCTTGATCTTGGAATCTCAGTGTCCCATAAATGTAAACCCAGAATCACCAGGAGGTTGCATCTAGTCAGAAATGTTGAGCTTGGCTGAAACAGATGTTTGGCACACAAATAAGCCAGTATCCCTTGCTATGACCTAAATCCAGAACATCTGAATGGATTATTTGATTTAAAGACTCCTCACCTCTCAATGACCCTGCCCAGCCACAGGTCTTGAGATATATGGAAGCTATTCCTGGGATGAGGCCTGTGGATAGTGTATGTCCCAAGAAAATCTCCATAAGTATTGAGCCCAGTGTCGACTAAGTCTCTGCTTAAAACCAGCCTCAAGAAGGGCAAGTAGAGGGAACCAGAATGAGTAAAGCAGGTAGGGGATGAAGCCAACCAGAAACTTCTCAGGTGTCACATGCATTTTCTTCAAGGACATTTTTGTTATCCACACCCTTCTGCCATCTATATTTCCTTTTATGCTGTTTCTGTCAGTTTTGTGGTTTTTCTTCCCACTACTACCATTGCTTTTAAAAACCAGTTTGTATGCCTGTTTAAAAAAAAGAAAAACCTGTGGGAAATTGTCACTTCCCATTCCACGTATTTTTGTTGGGTACAGCATCATTAATAGGTGCCTCCATCACAGACCATTTTGTTGCCTCTACCACCCATTGGGCCCATCCGAAACATGACCCAACCTAAGTGCATTACATTGTCTCTCACTGGAATCTGAGTACTGAGCAGGTTTTAAGGTGGATGGGGCTGAATTACTTTTGTTGTGGTGAGCTTGTCCCAAAGTTACAGAGAACTCTAAAATTCACACTGTCTTTCATGAGGTTTGATTGTTCAAATTTTCCTTTGATAGTGTAAGCTGTCCAAAATCCCGTTAGTAACTGCACCCTTTAATAGAGAGTAAGTTTCTGTTATTGACAAGCAAAATAAATAAATAAAAACTTAGCTAATATGGAACTTGGTGCCTGAGAATAGGCAACCTCCTGGAAATGTGAGGAATTAGTGGGCTAGTATGAAGCTCCCTTTAACACTCAGAATGACAGTTCACCCACTAAGGTTGGAGCTCTTAGCTAAGTAGCTGTCACTGTTGATCAATTTAAAGGGATGAAGAATATTGGACAACTTGGTATGATGGTTATTTTTTTTTACTTCATATAAAACTTAAGAGAATAAGAACAAAACTAAAAACTTACCTCAGAGATATTGTGATCCTCTCTGTGACTTTGATGAAAAAGTCAATTCTTATCTAAAGCTCCAAGACCAGGCATATACAAAACCAGACACAGAAACTGATATTAGGAGTTAGGATCACAATCTTTTGAAGTCTTCTCCATGAGGGTTAGAGAACCAGAAGATGTGGATCCTGACAAGTAGTATTATTAGAGGAAAGTGAGACAGCTCAGTGTTACTGCCAAGTGTTACAGCTCTGGGTTACATCTACAGCCATCTGAAGAGACAAGAATCTGAAAGCCACTCAAAGAGGTGGAGAAAAACCTTTTATTAACTGGCTGATATAGAGAAGTTTTAAGCACTCTGAATTCTCAGCCCCTAGTTGCAATGAGAGTACGCTTATTTACAGTTGGGGAGAGGAAGTTGAGAGGAACCTTTTAGGCTGGGAGATATAGCTAGAAGGGGAACCTCTTGGGGGCAGAGTTAACAGAACATTCTCGAAAGCTTAGGTAGAAATTCTGTAGCACATACAAACAGTTTGTATGTTTGTTTGAATAACACTTTTTTTTTGGTACCAGGGATCGAACTCAGGACCTTGGGCTTGCAAGGCAGGCACAGCACCACTGAGCTAAATCCCCACCCAGAACAAAACACTTTTGATATGTTGGGGAGGTACATTCTGCAGCACAATTATTGAACATTTTGATATATGGGCAGGAACATCATACAGCACAAATGGTTACATTTCTTGAACAGAACATTTTATGGCAAAAGCATGGGAGGGGGCAAAGCCCTGCTCTGTTGTGCATTATTGCTTTATCCTTATAGATAGTTAAGTTAGGAATATTATAGGCAGTCAAACAGAGCTAGGGCCTCAAAGAGTCAGTGCAGAAGATAAGATCATGCCGGGGATTTAGCTTAGTGGTTTCGCTGCCTGCTGCGCAAGTGCAAGGACCCGAGTTTGATCCCCGGGACCAAAAAAAAAAAAAATAAGATCATGTTACAATATGTGGCTGGAGGTGCATTCATTGAAGGTCAGGCTTCAAGACAAAGAGGAATGACTACACACACATACTTCCCCGAGGGATGAACTGCAATGATTGATATTCTAAATAGGCATCAATCACCTTGCGTGAGAGACCAAAACCTCTCTAGCTCATTCCTTCCCTGAAAATCCTTGTTAGTTCTATTTTGATCTCTATTCCCCTTTCCCATTTGATCCCTATTTAATCAATATTACCTAAGCAACTATATTCATAATCATATTAGTTGACCATAGTTTTGTTCCAAGTCATACCCACCTTGTGATTCTCCATTGGATAAATATTACCAAAGCAACCATACTTGTAATCTTATTGGCTAATGTTTTGTCCCACCCTGTCCTTGCCTCATTTTATGGCTTTGCTCTATAAAAATCCCTTGAGAAGCAGGGCTCCAGGCCACCCACTCAGAATCCTTTCTGTATTTCTTAGACAGAACCTTTCTCTCAATAAATACTTCCTACACACTTTTTTTTCCTGGTACTGGGGATCAAACTCTGGACCTTGTGCTTTCGAGGCAGACAGCAGACCCACTGAGCTAAATCCCTGGCCCTACTTCCTACTCTTAATCTCTGTTCCTAGAATTCATTCTTCAGTTTTAGAGAACATGAACTCAGCATATTGGACATCTAGCAGTTTGGGAGTTATATTTCCCTTATATTATTTGGATTACTTGGAGGTGCTGTAGGATTCCTATGTCATACTCCCTATATCTGTAGGAGTCGCAACATCTAAGAGGATTTAGAAAACTCAGTGCAAGACTTCTTAAAAGTGTGCTCCCCAAACCAATGGCATCAGTTACACAAGGAACCTGTTCAAAATGCTAATTTTGTGGCCCCTCTGCAAGATCTTGAGACTCTAGGGATGCACACTGCTCTCTGTGTTTAAACAAGTCTTCCAGGTGACTAAGGAAGGTTTAATAACAACTTAGCAGATCTGAAGTCCTCAAACTATCCCTTTTTTGTTTGTTTGTTGTTTTTGGCAGTACTAGGAATTAAACCTAAGGCCTTCACATTAAGCCTACATCCCCAGACCTTTTTTAAAATTTTTATTTTGAGACAGGGTCTTGCTAAGTCACTAAGTTGCCTAGGCTAGGCTCAAACTTGTGATCCTCTTGTTTCAGCCTCCCAGAGAACTGGGATTACAGGCATGCACCACCATGCCTTGCAAGTATTCTGAATTTTATCATCATTCTGCCTATTTTGGCTGAGGAAACTGCCACCTTTACATGTGGAAAGCAATAATTTCAGAAGCCAAGCCGCACTGTTGTTATGACAACCAGCATAAACATTTAGCATGGTCAGATGGAGTGGAATGGGTTGGGGTAATGCTAAATACTGCATTGGTAGAGAAGAGTTAGAAAATATGGATACAAGGTTTTTAGCTTCCTAGTCTCTGTAGAGTGAGAAGGCGCATTCAAGAAAGAAGCAAGACGGTGCAGTGAACTAATTCTAAACTACTTACTGAGGGGACAAGAAGCTCTTTACAAAAAGCCCTCTGGCCTTGGAATGCTGTGTACAGGAGCTGCCACTGAAATGGGCTCCGAGAAGACAAGGGAATAGGAGAAGCTCAGGGTGCCTGAGACTATGAGGAAATTGCTAACCATCAAAGGTAACTGGTCTTGGAAATGCTAAGAGAAAGAATCATGGCCTTGGGAATTAGATTCCAAAAAATATCTACAAATATCTGGTAGTGATAAAGTAATCAGGGGACTCCAAAGCATGACATTTTGTTTTACTATAATCTTATCTAATTTATAACCCCTTCCATCTCAGCCCACCTCAAATACTAGGGCAGAACTACCTGTCTTGAGCCTTCAGAGTTTTATCTTGTTTTTTGTTGTTTTTTTCTCACCTGGGTTCTGGGGATCGAACTTGGGACTTTGTGCTTGCGAAGGGGGCAGTGGAACCACTGAGCTAAATCCCAAGCCCTATCTTGTTTTTAATCCATCTACTAGACTTGAGTCATTCAGGAGAACAAATTAATGGTCAACAGAAACTTGAAACTGGGACGTGGCCATTTTCACTACTTATACCACTAGGGAATAATCCAAGAAAGGGAGTGTAATTAGTCTGCTTTTTGTTACTGTAATGAAATGATTCAAGGTCGGGTACTTATGAAGACTCACAGTTTTAGAGGTGAGAGTCTGAACAGCATAGCACTGGATCAGGCAAGGACACCACGGCAGATGACAGAGGGTACGCAGGAAAAAGGATCACAACTTGAAACAAGAAGCCGGAGAGCTGGGTGGGATCAGGCTTGCTCTTTGTAACTGCTCTCAGGAGAGTTTAGGAATCCAGAGGGTTTTATCTTCAATGCCCTGAGTACTTCCCACTGTGCCCTAGTTATTAAGAGTTCATCATCTCTCACCACCATATGGAGACCAAGTGTCCCTCACTTGAACCTTTGGGTGACTTTAAATCACACCAGGAAAGTTATGGTATTGGTTATTCAGATGGTTTTAAAACATATTCTCAAAATCTTTGATACTTCATCCTTTCAGAGGCAAATCTAATCTTCTTGGCTGTGGGTCAGACTTAGTAACTTGTCTGTAACAAGCAAATTTCCCTTTAAGCCTTGCTTTTCCTATATCCCACCTATTTTGATAAGTTCCATTTTATTTAGCTCAAAGTACTTGTAAATTTCTCTTGAGATTTCTTCTTTGGTCCCTGTATCATACCAAAATATATTTTTAATCTACAAATATTTGGGGATTTTTTCACTTGTTTTTCTGCTATCAATTTCTAGTTTAATTCCACTGTGATCTAGAACATACTTTTTATCGTTTACATTCTTTTACATTTGTTAAAGTGTTTTTGATGACCCAGAATGTGTTCTATCATCGTGAATGTTCCATGTGGGTTTGAGAAGAATTAGTCTCCCGTTGTTGGATAGACAAGGAAAAATACCTTTACAGTGACGTATTGTCCAGTAAATATTCTGGAGCTAGTCCTTTAGAAGTTGAGTTTCATGTTTTTGCTGTAGTAATCTTTAAGATTTTGTAAAAATAAACTCAAATTTCTCACTCTGAGTCAACATCATGGTTGAGAAAGTGCTGTATGATACTTCCTGACTTACTTATTATTTTAAAATATTGAATTCTGTTCCATTATCAGATCATGTGTTCCCAATTTTGTAAAGAAATAGTCACATTACTCGTTACCCAGGATGTCTCCCCCAATTCCCACTCCCTAATAATCTACCAAAAAAGATCCATGGCTCTCATCCTAAAGTGGCCAGAAACTGCCGTGGATTTAAATCCCAGAGTGCTGACAAAGTCTCCAATTTTGTTTTCCTTGTCACTCGAATGCAGGACTGCAACGGATAGCCTCTTGGAGGGCCGTTTCATCTGCAGAGTTCTGCGGTTAAAACGCATCCCTTCTTGGAAGAGAATCCACATATGGCCACTGTGGGAAATTAGCCCACGGCCAGGCTAACTGTAGAGTAAGAGTCAATGTGATTTCTTTTCGGAAAGCCTTCCCAGACTAGCACCCCGCGCCAGCAACAAGGGGCGCCGCTGCACCACGTGTCGGCGCCAGCTGCCGGATTGGAGGAGCGCGTTTTAGCGCTGGGGGCTTGACCCGCGCGGCCCCACCCCGCTGCCGGGAGCAGAGCAGCCGAGAGAAGCGGCCAGAAGGAACTCGCGGAGGGGAGGGGGCGGGAGGGGGGTGGGGGATCCTGAGGCTCCCGTGGACCCGAATCTGGGAAGGGCCGGAGCGGCGCCAGTCGACTCGCTTCGTCACGACTTGCCCAGACCAGACACGCTTCGTCTTGCACCCTGGAAGAAAGAACCGGCCCGCCTCTCGGGCTCGGCTGCTCCTCGGCCTCAGCGAGCCCCGCAGGCGCCAGCTGTGCCCCTGGGGTCTGGATCTTGTAACGCTCCGTCCTCCTGCAGCGCCCGGCACCCGCCCAGGAGCGCGCAGCTGGGGTGAGCCAAGGCCAGGGATGCGCCGGCCGCCCGCGGAGCTCGCTGCGCACCGGCATCTCCATGCTGGCCGCGCTGGGCCTCCTCCCGCCTCAGTCGGCCGCGATCCGCGCCGCTGCAGACCCCACTGCCAGCTTGTCCTCTGAGGAAGGGCGCCGAGGCCCCATTGGACCCCGCATCCCTCAGCCTTTGTTTTCGCGGGCTCTGCAGGCCCGTAGTGCGGTGCGCCCCGGAGGGCACTTGCGGCGCAGGGCTGGGGCCCCTGCGTGGGATGGGGCCGGAGGGAACAGGAAAGCATGCCCCCTTCTTTCCTGTTCCGGCCATCTTGGGGCCGAGATCCGACCTGAAGGGCAAGGGTGGCCAACAGCAGACGCCCCAGGCTGGAGTGGTGGCCGCGAACGGAGACACCTGGGTGCTCGGGCCCGCGGCCTTCCCTGTCGGGATCGCGGTGGGGACGTGCGGGCTGCACCCACGATTACCTGTGAGGCAAGGGTTCTCTGTCAGAAGCAGGGAAAACCGAGGGGTACGGGCCCGGGAACCGAGCGGCTAATCCGTTCGACCGTTCTTCATTCCGGTTGGGCGCACTCTGAACGCCTTCTCCGTGCGGGTTCTGCGCTAGGTGCTGCGGATACGTCGGTGAGCGAGAGAAACCACGGCCCTCGTTCCCGCTGATCCTGCAGCCCCAGTGGATGGAGCCCCGAGCCCACAGACGTGTCAGGTCGGTATCGCGACGCCTTTCAACAGATGGGGAAGTTGAGGCCTAGGGCTGGCAGACTGATTCTAGGTCAGGCAGCAAGTAAATGGAAAAATCAAACTTTGAGCCTATCTTTGTTTTTAGAAATTTTGTGCCAGGCAACAGAGAGTCGTTAATAGTTCTTTTCTCTTCTTATTTATAAAGGCTCATTAGATGTTGTGTGGATTTATGGTTTATATGGTTTATTTCCTGGATGCTTTTCCTATGGGTTTATTTCTTGTTCCCAACATCTGGAAAGTGGTACAAATATTTGATATTACAACTTTGCTTGTAGTTACTCTGAATTGTATTTTCCTTTCTTCTGTTCACGTATCTGGCTTTTAGGAAAGAAAAAAAAATTCCTGATGGTTGGTCCCAGCAGGGACTCCCGGGCGGACTGAGGAATGTGTGGACCTTCCTCAGCGCATTGATCTCTCTGTCGGTCACGAGTATCCTTCAGAAGACTCCCAAAATGAGAGGCCTGAGGTCTGCAAGTCGCTGCTAGAAATACTTTAGTTTCTCTAGAGAATAGAATGCAGCCACCGTGCAAGTTTGCAAGGTAAATACGGTGGCCTTGTAAGGAAAGCATGACAGATGACGGCTGATGATAGTTGACGTTCCCCTCTGTTTTTACCTTCAGCATTTTGACAGTATCTTTTGGAAAGAGGAGTGAGCCCTTCTATACCTCCGGGAGGTCTCAGCTTTGTACTTTTATCAGAATGTTATGTTTAGATTGTCAATCCACAGAGGGAGAAAAAAATCTTTTTTTTTTTTTTGGTGCTGCAGATCGAACTTGGATCCTTGCCCTTGCGCAGCAGGCGGCGAAACCACTGAGCTTAAATCCCTGGGCCCCAAAAATTCTTTTAATAATAGTGCCTTGGCTGGGTACGGTGGCACACGCCTGTGATCCCAGTACTAGGGAGGCTGAAGCAGGAGGATGGCCGTGAGTTTGAGGCCAGCCTGGGCTACACACTGAGTTGAAGGCCAGTCTGAACTACAAACCTATAGCCTGTCCCCCAAAACAAGAAATTTAGAAAGCCCGCCATCACATGTGATTAATTACAAGTTCAAATTAAAAAAAACTATTTGGTGTAATATACAAAATACACCCTTAATTTTAAGCTTACAGTTTCATAAATTTTACAAATATATATAATCCCCAGCAATCACCACCACCATGGAAATGTGGAACATTACTATTACTCCAGATTTTTCTTTGGCCTCATTTAATTTTATATAGTTTTGTTGCTACATGTTGTCCAAATTGTGTGTAAAAGGTACGAATAAATAGATATTTCTAATCTCAATACCTAAGTCTAGCATAGGGGTGGATGGATAACCAGAGGATGGTAGCCGGGACCGAAAGTCCTGGGGATGGGGCTCCTTGCGCCTGTCTAAGGACATGGCACCTTTCAGCCCCAAAGGCCAAGGAGGAGGGTGGTGCTCCTGGGAGCCCGGAGGTGCCCTCTCCCGGTGGGCAGCGGGCGTGTCTCCTCGGTTTGGTCCACTAGGTCTTTTCTGGTCCCACAGGGCCCTGGGCGCCCGCTGACCGAACTCAGGCGCGTGCGCTCGCAGTTTGCTCCCGCTCCTGGCCAGGCACTGCCATAGCAACGTCCTGGACGCCCAGACCTCTGGCGGCCGCAGCGGAGGGGGACCCGCCTTCTCCCGCTCGCAAGGGCGTGGTGGCGGCGTAGGCGGCGGATTGGCTCGCAAGCATGGTAAGAGGCGAGAGGCCAGCAGAGCGCGTCCGGGGATGCCTGGCTGGGGGTGGCCAGGCTCCCCAGGACTCCCCGCTGCCTAGCCTGCCTGCCGCCTCCAACCCCGCCTCCTGCGGCGCTGTCTCTTCCCCTACAGCCCTTCCAGAAGCACGTTTACTACCCGCTGGCCAGCTGCCCCGAGGGGCCAGATGCCCCTGCGGCCGGCCCGGCCTCCATGCCCGGTCACGCCTCCAGCGCGGCGTGGGGACCCCTGCCCTTCTTCCAGTTCCGGCCGCGGCTGGAGAGCGTGGACTGGCGACGGCTGAGTGCCATCGACGTGGACAAGGTGGCGGGAGCCGTGGACGTGCTGACGCTGCAGGAGAACATCATGAACATCACCTTTTGCAAACTGGAGGATGAGAAGTGCCCGCACTGCCACTCTGGGGTGGATCCGGTGCTGCTGAAGCTCATCCGCCTGGCGCAGCTCACCATCGAGTACCTGATGCACTCGCAGGAGTTCCTCACCTCGCAGCTGCACACCCTGGAGGAGCGGCTGCGCCAGAGCCTGGGCGACTGCGAGCAGAGCAAAGAGCTGCTCGCCAAGCAGGCGGGGGAGATGAAGCTGCTCAAGGAGGAGTGTAGGCGCAGGAAGAAGATGATCTCCACCCAGCAGCTGATGATCGAGGCCAAAGCCAGCTATTATCAGGTGAGAAGCTGCGCCGTG
The DNA here is from genome assembly GCF_000247695.1 of Heterocephalus glaber. The sequence continues at coordinate 2,352,243 of NW_004624879.1, read as the reverse complement.
GTCCCCAACCAGGACCCGGAACAACCCGGTTGCCATTTAAGGGACTTTCCTGCAGCACCGCCCCTTCTAGTCAGAGATTGTATCGAGCATCAGAAGAAACAGCATATTTAAGCAATACAGAAGACAGGGTTGGTTCAAGACCTTCTGCACCCGGCCCAGGAATTAATAATTAACTGCCCAGTGTTGTGTTGTCTTCATGCTGATTGGGAAACCTGTTTCCTCTTCCATCCGCTGTATGAAAAAATCAATCCTGTACAAATTGCTCTTGAGGTCAGCTCCTGAACAACCCAAAATATGATTCCGTTTATGGGTTTCTTCTCATTTAAAAAAAGTTTGAAATATTTTCAAAGTGATAAAAAGTTGCCAGAATAGTACCAAGGACTTTGATACGTCCTTCACCTTGAGTCAGCAATTATTAACATCTGCTACATTTGTTGTATTCCCTCTAGCTCCTCTTGTATATTTTTATTACTTCTGAACCATTTCAAAATGAATTAGTAGACTCCTAAATTTTTCAGTGTGTGTATTTCCTAACTTTCTCTTATAGAGAAACAGGACTTAAAGAATCAAATGTTTCTGATCTCAATCTCCATCTCTTACGGGTTAGATTAGAAATTGTTAACAGGGATTGACAGACAGTGATTAGCATATTATTTTATTTTAGCTAAAACTTGAAAGTGAGGGGAAAAATGTCCTGTCACATAAAAGATACCAGAATTAACTTGTAGAGAAATATGAAAGTCACGTAACTACTGTTATTTCAGGTTTTTTTCTCCACCTGGACAGAATATCTGAAGTCTGAACACTGTCTCGTAAAATGGTCAGGCAGCCTGTATTATTAACTTCACTTCTCAGAAATTCAACCTTGTATCTCTTTACCTCCATTTCCTTTTGTTTTGAAAAATCACAATTAGATACTAAAGACTGGAAAATATTAAAGATGTTTGCTTCCTTTTTTTTGAGACAGGGTCTCACTATGCAGCCTAGGCTGGTTTGAACTCAAGGTGATCCTCCTCCCTCAGCCTCCCTAGTGCTGGGATTACAGGTGTGTTCCACCACACCTGGCTGATACTTCCTTCTTTTTTTTTTTTTTTTGGTACCAGGGATCGAATTCAGGACCTTGTGCTTACTAGGCAGGCAGCGGAACCACTGAGCTAAATCCCCGGCCTTGATACTTCCTTTTTGAAGGCTTTTTTCTTTTAGAGTGTCTGTGATATTTGTTGTTTAAATGTAGCATCAGTCATATATTGATCTTTTTTTCTCAGCATTTTCTTTTTTTTTGTACGGGGGATCAAACTCAGGACCTTGCACTTTCAAGGCAGGTGGAACTACTGAGCTAAATCCCTGGTCTCAACATTTTATTATAAAAATTTATGGTTTTTTTTTTTTTGGTACTGGAGATCGAACTTGGGACCTTGTGCTTGCGAGGCAGGCATTGGAACCACTGAGCTAAATCCCCAGCCCTTTATTTTTATTTTTTATTTTGAGAAAAGGTCTTACTAAGTCACCTGTTGCACAGGCAGGGCTTGAACTTCTGATCATCCTGCCTCAGCCTCCCAGAGTGCTGGGATTATAGGCATGCGCCACAATGCCTGGCCCCTGTTCTCCTTTTGTAGCCTGAGGGAATTGAAGTTGGAAAGGCTGCAGCATAGTTAAGAGCACCTTCTGGGAACCTGTGTGGAGCAAGGACAGGGAAAGAGAAAGGCATGGTTTCCTGTCTTGTCCTTGCTCTAATGCTGCACATGGCTCTGGAGCCTATGTTTATGTCAGAGGCAGTGCAGGCATCCCTCTGGGCCTGTGAGTGAGCCACAGCACGCATCATGAGCACGGAAGACTGAAAGGAGCTTAAGAGAGAAGTACGCCACATGGTAGGGTGTTGGGAAACCCAAAGCTGAAGTCTAGAAGCAATCACACTGATTGTGGAGATCAGTGAGAAAAGAACATGCTAAAATGGTGCAGCAGAGGTGAAACAGCAAAAACCAGACAGAGACCCTGCAGGACAAGTGTTAGATCTCTTTGGCGAAAGACAGCAAGGGAAAAGGAGAGATGGAGGGGAACCTGTAGACTAAAAGACAGTTAAGAGACAAACCAACCAATTGTGGGATGTAAGCCTTACTTGAAGCCTATTTCAAAACTGCATTTTTTTTTTTTGGTACCAGGGATCGAACTCCGGACCTTGCGCTTTCGAGGCGGGCGGTGGAACCACTGAGCTAAATCCCCGGCCCCGTTACTGTATTTTGATTGAAAGAAAGTCCATTTCTTTTGGATATACATTCTTAAATATTCACAAATGAAATACATGACATCCAGCATGTACTTCAGCATAATCCAGGGATGAGCATATAGATGAAACAAGTCGAATTTCTGCCTAACATGCCAATCAGTGTAAAAGTAAAAAAATAGAGATATTGGTCAAATTTCTTTTTTTATTCTCAGAGAATTCATTTGAGTAAGCCAGGTACTTCTAAGCATTCTTCAGTCTTGTATAAATGCTGTGAAGAAGGTAGACTGGGTCCAGGAACTTGGAGGGACTGAGCAGGAGACAATGAACAAAGGAAGTAAATAAGTGTGAAGATATTAATTGGTAAGGTGTACAGTGATACAGATAAAACAATGGAATGTGACAGACTGGCTGGAGAACCTCCTGGGAAGATCTTACTGAAGATTTGATGTTGTCCTCAGGATAGATAATGTTCCCTGGATGACATCTCCAATGTCAAGAGGATTCCATCCTTGGGAAGGTCTGGGAAAAATTAGGCAGGGAACTGCAAATGCTAAGGCCCTGAGGTTGGCAGGCTTAGGGACAGAAAGAAGCCAGCATGGCCAGAGTGTCATGAACAAGTTGGTGGTGACAGTGTGGAAGCCACTATTCTTTTTTCTTTTTTTTTGTGGTACTGGGCATCGAACTCAGGATCTTGTACTTGCAAGGCAGGCGCAGCACCACTGAGCTAAATTCCCGGGCCCTGGAAGCCACTATTCTAATGGAAGCAGCATTTGGGGTTCCAGAAAGCACCAGAAGGGCTACTTTAACTGTCAAGAGATATTTCCCTATATGCTGCTTTGTGTTTAGCTTGGGAAGAACAACCTGATTTTTATATTTATCTTCTTGGTCATGTTTGTTTGTTTTTTTTGCTACTGGGGATCAAACTCAGGACCTTACGCTTGTGAGGCAGGTGGCAGCACCACTGAGCTAACTCCCTGGCCCTTCTTAGTCATGCTTTTATTCTCCCTCACCAGGTTGGTATCTTTGGAGGAGAAAGCCCCCAAGAGGCAGTACTTCCGGGACCTGAATTTGAGCTGCAGTCAGGCAAGAAGACACTAGTTACAGACACTTGGATTTGTTGCTTTCTTCTTTCCAGTGCCATTTTTGTGACAAGGCCTTTATGAACCGTGCTTTTCTACAAAGTCATGTTCAACGCCGCCACCCTGAAGATGCTCACCTTGGTAAGGAATGAGATCTATTTCAGAGCTATTTTCTCCCTGTTCTCTTCTTCTTGTTTTCAGTGAGACAGGGCCCCGGTGTACTTCTCAATCCCTTTTAAAAGAAAGCCTCAGTCCTTTCTCGTTCAGGAAGTAAATATTGAGCCCCTACTGTATGCATGCAGTGCTATAGGTGCTGAGGATACAGCCAGAAGCTGAATGGAGAAGTCCTGCTCTTTGGAGTCTTACATCCTAATGGAGGGGCAAAGGAAGTGCTTTCACAAATAAAGGAGAAATTCTTTTCACATGCTAGCAAACGCGATGAAGATGATAAAACAGGAGAATGGGATGGAGTGTCTCTAGGTGGTCAGTGAAAGCCTCATGAGCAACTCACAGCTACTCAGGGCCCAGAATGATGATGAGGCTCCAGCCTGGTGCGAACTGGGAGAAAGGAGGAGGTGCAGGGAACACTGATTGTAAGGGGGCAGACAGTGTGTCAGAGGAACAGGAGGCCGGCAGAGCACAGTGAGGAAGGCAGCCATGTGTGTTGGGGCTGGAGGGGTAGAGCCTGTGAAGGCTCCCGCTGGAATGTGCATTTTGGGGTTAGCATAATGAGAAGCCACTAGAGGCTTTTAGTGGGGGAGGGTTGCAATCTAATTTTTCCCTTGAAGTGGTCCCTCTAGCTGTGCATGGAGAATAGACTCCAGGGCCCACAGTTGGTGCAGGATGAGTAGTACACAGAAGCACAGGTGAGAGAAGTAGCCTGGACCAGGATGGTTGCAGGGCAGAGGGGGAGATAAAGATGAAAGGAAATGTATTGGGCAGAGTCTAGAGACATGAGTCAGAGCGAGAGGCAGAGATGGAACAAATGTGAACGGTGGTGACGCTCAGTGTGATGGGCTGGGAGTGGGCAGTGGCTTGGCGGAGGAAGCAGACTGGGGAGCTTGTGTTGCCAATAGGTACATTTACATCACACGTAGAATAGCTATGAAGTGGGCACCCGGAGGTCTGCAGCTCCAGGAAGGGAGAGACTGGGCTGGAGAAAGGAATCTGGGCGTCACTGGAGGAGAGCTGAGCTGACTGAGGTCACCTAGGTGGAGGACAGAAGATGCAGCGTCAAGACTCTCCCCACACTAGAGCCCAGAAAGAGCAGGTGGAGGTTGAGAAGTAGCGTCTGTGGGCAGGAGGGAGATCTGGAGAGTGTTCTGTTATGGAAACAAAGTATTTCTAGGAGACAGTGGGCCAGTGTATATAATGTTCCTGAGGCACAGAACAAGGTGCAGGTAGGGAACTGACTGTTGTTATCAAGGGGTCATGGGTGACCTTGATGTAGCAGCTGCAGTGGATTGGTAGGGACCAGAGCTCTGAGTGAGCTGAGCTGAGAATTGTAAGGGAGTAGTTCTATCAGGTATGGATGTAGATTTCACTAATGTTTTCTGGGCAGGATGCAGGGACAGAGGCATCATCTGAATCGAAATGTGGGACTAAGGGAAATTTGTTTTGTTTGATGTGGGAGATGTGTTTGGGTGCCAGTGGGAACTAACTGGACTATAGAGGTGGAGATGAAAATGCGCGAGAGAGGAGAGGATTCTGTGGCTTACCAAGGAACCAGGACTCTTACTACTATTTAAATGTTGTCAAAGCAAAGAATGTAAGTTTTCTTTTTCCATGAGCAGATGAAAGCTTTCTGCTGCACTAACCTCAGAAACACTCACTGACCATAAATGTTTTCAGTATCTAGGTTTATCTACTTAGTTTGTTACTCCTCCATTTTGGGGGAGTCTCTTTCCATTCCTGCCCATTTCAAGTAAATTGATTTATTTAGGAAATAGCTAAGGTTTGTGGGAACAGAATACAATTCCATTTGTAAGTCATGGACCATTTTGATAGAACATAACAATATGTTGGAAAAAATGAGAAAGATGAAAAAGTTTAATTAATCTACCATTCTTCAGTGTGAAACTGACCTTCTTTCTCTTCTGTTTCAGTATCTTATTCTATCATACTCGTTTCAGAGAGTATTTCGAACTCTGAAATGAGTATTATTTCTTCAGATCATCTTTGAGATTCTGACTTTCTACTTTGGTTTCCATACCTTTCATGTCTACACTCACAGACACATGTATATCCATTCAGTCATGTGTACATCTTCATGTAAGTACATGTACATAAATATTCTTCCCTTCACTTGTTGCTTCCTTTTACAACTTTTCAGTTTCTTGCTTTTGCCCTAGCTGACAGGGTATGGCCCGAGTTTGTGTTCTGAATGGCAGCCCACTGCTTGTATTAGCATTGACGGGGTCTCCAGGAGAGTTTGGTGGGAGCTGGAAGAATGGTGGCCATAGCGATTTCAATATGGTGGCACCTGGCGTGGAAGCCTTTGCTTCCCTCCTCTGATTGAGACAGGCACCTCTAGCAGAGCTCAGAGAGCCAGTGAGTCAAATCCAATCTCAACACAGTGGCTGAAGGAATCTACTAATAGTTAATTCTTTCCCCAGTCATATGAAGGGCTCTCAGTAAACACTAAAGAACAAACATGGGTTCGTGGGATGAAACAGATAATAATATCCCAAGTAAGAGCAGTTGCCTTTGTGTTATTAGTAGGATTGTGCCCCGTAAGTTTTCAGTTGAGTCTTGTAAAGATGGTGTTCTAACGAGATTTTCTGTTGCACACAGAGTATAAAGCAAAGGCACAGACCGACAAGCTCCAGAAGGAGGTTGACATGCTGAAGGATCAGCTGCAGCTGACCAGGTCTCAGTTGGAGGCTGCCCAGCATGCCCATGCAGTCAGATTCTCCAAGGTGTGGTGCAACATTCTGAACCTATAGTATTTTCATTACGCTTAACTCTGTAATTCCTTTGTCCCATGGACTCTTATAAATAGAGGACCCTTAGGGGTTTGTAGAACTTAATAAAATGTAGTTGTATTTTGTGTTGTCAGTCTACTGTTAGCCTAAGATACTGTTAGTATCTTACTACAAAGCACATTCCTGGAAACAGTTCTTTATCTTTTTATTTTTTAATTCAAGCAAAATTCATTCATCGCTAACACAAGTAATCTTTCTTTTTGGTGTAAAACAGCTCACGTTTATTATGTTCCATTACATTTCTGTGAGTCTCAAGTCTCACTAGGGTAAAATCAAGGTGTCAGGAGGGCCATGTTCCTTATTGGAAGACAGTATTTCTTGCTTGTTCGGGTTGTTGGCAGGATTCAGTTCCATGCATTCGTGGGCTGAGGTCCCCACTTTCTTCCAGGCTGTGCACTGAAGGCTGCTCCTACTTTCCTTGTCGGCTCGTGGTCCTCTGCCTCCCTGTTCAGAGCTACCAGAGGGGGTCGAGGCTCTCTGGCGTGTCATGTCTCATCTCTTCTGTTGTCCCTTTCATCCATGTGTCAGCCCTGGTGTGGGCTTGGAATGTCACGTTCAGTAATTCAGGGATGACGAAGGCCTAGGAGGAAAGCTGGCTGTTATGTGTCCGTCATGATGGGGACTCTGTGGACCCTGAGCATGCCATCGCTGTCCCGCAGAGGATCAGCTTGGTGTACTTCCTGGGAAAGGAAGACCAGAAAGAGCAGTTCTCTCTTGTTGGAGCCGAAGTAATGCAGTATGCGTAGTTCTTTCTTGTTTCCCCAATGGGGATAGGAAGAACAGAAGTAGCAAGTTACTTCACAAATGCAGTGATGGAACCTTCTGTCTTGTACATGGGCTCTCTCTGTTCTTACTATTACTTTTTGGGAAGGGCTCTCTCTCTTTAAAAATATTATGGTAAATTCATATAGCATAAAACATACCAACTTAATAATTTTTAAATGTGTAACTCAGGAGCATTGAGTATAATCTATTGTTTTTTTTTTTTCCTTTTCTATTTTTTTTGGTACCAGGGATTGAACTCATGTCCTTGCACTTGCACAGCAGGCAGCGAAACCACTAAGATAAATCCCCGGCCCATTATAATCTACTGTTTTGCAGCCATACAAACAGAACTTTTTTGCAAAACTGAAACTCTGTGCCCTTTAAACAACAACCCTCCACTCCCCTGTCCTCTCAGCCTCTGTTTCTGTGAATTTGACATAGCTAGCTACTTCATGTACATGGAATCATACAGTATGTCTTTTTGTGTTTGGCTTACTTCACTTAGAATAATGGCCTTGGGCCGGGGATTTCGCTCAGTGGTTCCACCGCCTGCTGTACAGGCTCAAGGACCCGAGTTCGATCCTTGGTACCAAAAAAAAAAAAAAAAAAAATGGCCTCAATCATATTGTAGCATGGGTCAGAATCTCCTTCCTTTTTAAGGCTAAGATTTCATTGTATGTCTACCCCATATATATATATATATATATATTTTTTTTTTTTTTCCGTCCTGGGAATTGAACTCAGGACCTTGTGCTTGAGAGGCAGGTGGCGGCACCACTGAGCTAAATCCCTGGCCCATACTACGTTTTATTTGTCCATTCATCTATCTTTGCACACTTAGATTGCTTCTACCTCTTGGCTACTGCGAATGATGCTGCCACAAACATGAGTGTTCACATATTTCTTTGGGACATAGCCATTTTACAGTGTACAGTTCAGTGGCATGTAGTGTATTAATAAAGTAGTGCAGGGCTGGGGATTTAGCTCAGTGGTTCTGCTGCCTGCCTCAAAAGCATAAGGTCCTGAATTCAATCCCCAGTACCAAAAAAAAAAATAATAATAATAATGTAGCGCAACCAGCAACTCTCTAGTTTCAAAAATTTTCAGCAGCCAAGAAAAATAACCTGTACCCAGTAAGTGGTCAGTTGTACTGAAGATTGAAGATAAGTCTTCTTTTTGTGTCTGTGGATGTCTATTCTATAGATATTATACAAAAGTAATTGTGTAATATGTGACCTTTTATATCTGGCTTCTTTCACTTAGCATATTAATTTTGAGATTCATCGTGGTTGTAGCATATATCAGTCCTTTATTTTTTCTTGTAGGTGAGTAATAGTCTTGTGTGCCAATACCGCAATTCATTCACTAATGGACATTTGGTTTCTACCTTTTGACTATGACGAACAGTGTTGCTATGTACATTCTCATGCAAGTTCCTATGTGGACATATGGTCTGATTTTTCTCGGATATCTAAGAATGAAATTGCTGGGTCATATGGTGATTCTGTGTTTAACTTTTAGAAGAAACATCAGACTTTTCCACAGTGGCTGTTTTACTTTAGATTTCCACGTGTAATGTCTGAAGGCTCCTATTTTTTCACATCCAACACTCATTCTTTTCTGCTTTGTGTATGTACATGGTGCTAGGGAATGAATCCAGGGCTTTATGCACGCTAGGCAAGTGTGCACTATGTAGTTATATCCCCAGACCTTTTTAAAATTCCGTGTTATGATAGGATCTTGCTATGTTGCCCAGGCTGGCCTCAAGCTTGTGAGCCTCTTGCCTCAGCCTCCCGTAGTGTTGGGATTATGGGGATGCACCTCCATCTCCAGCTAGCTTTAGCTCTTATATTTAGATTGATGGCCCATTTTGAGTGAATTTTTACATGTGGAGTGAGGTTAGAATCCAACTTTTGTATGTAGTTACCCAGTTTCCCAGCACCATTTATTTATTTATTTATTTATTTTAAAAATTCTCTTTTTGGTACATTTTAGTTATACAGTGCATTTACATTTATCATTGGGTGCTTGTACCTGTACATGATGTATCTTGGTTCTTATTTTTTTCCCCGTTACCTGTGCGCCCTTCACCCCCTCCACCCTTCCCTATTTACATAGATTTCGTTTCCATTTTTTTCTTTTCTCATAATTTTTCCTATTCCTTCTTTACTTTCCCCTTCCCCTCCCACCACCCCTACACCTTTGGACCTTTTCCTTTTTCAAATTGTCAGTTATTCGTTTTAATCATTTTAATCCTTATTTACACTTTCAGTTTCTCACACTAGAGAAACTATTGGATATTTACACATGTGTGTCCTATTTATTTCACTTAGGAGTGTGGCCTCAATATGCATCCATTTAGCTATAAATATCTCTAGTTTCTCTTTCTTTATGGCTAAGTGTTACTCTATTTTATTAAAACACCAGATCTTCTCTATCCAGTTTCCAGTTGATGGGCACTTGGGCTGTTTCCAAGCTTTAGCTATTACAAACTGTGCCGCTATAAACATGGGCCAGCACCATTTATTGACAATAGTGTTCTTTCTCTCACTGAATGGTCTTAATACCCTAGTTGAAAATTGGTTGGCTGTAGATGTTTGGGTTTACTTCTGGACTCTTCGTTCCATTTAATTGGTGTCTATGTCTAGTCTTATGCTAATGCCATACTATTTTGATTACTGTAGCTTTGTAGTAAGTTTTGTTGGGGGTGGTACTGGGGATCGACCTCGGGTCCTTGCACTTGAGAGGCAGGCAGCAGAATCACTAAGCTAAATCCCTGGCTCATGTAGTAAGTTTTGATATCATGAAATATGAGTTCTCTGAATTTGTTTTTTTAATACTGTTTTGGTTATTCAGAGTTCCTTTCAGTTCCATATGGATTTGAGAATTACCTTTTCTATTTCTGAAAAAAAAAAGGCTATTGGAATGAGAGTGCATTGAATCTGTTGATTGTTTTCAGAAGTATTGGCAATAGTAAATCTGCCCATCCATGAATATGGGCTCTCCCATTTATTTAGGTGACCTTTAATACTTTTCAGCAATGCTTTAGAATTTTCAGAGTAGAAATCTTTCACCTTTTTAGTTAAATTTATTCCTAGGTATTACTCTTTTGTAAATGTTATTATGGGCATATCATTCCATTTTGTAAATAGAATTGTTTTCTTAATTTTCTGTTAAGGTCATTCATTGCTGATATATAGAAACATAAATGATTTTTGCATGCTAACTTTGTGCTCTGTAACTTTGTTGAATTATTCTAGTGCTTTTTTGTGGATTCTATGTGACTGTCTACATATATAATCATATCATCTGCAAATAGAGATAGTTTTGCCTCTTCCTTTTCAATTTGGACACCTTTTTTCTTTTTCATGACTGATTACTCTGGCTAGGACCTCTAGTACAACATTGAATAGCAGTGGTAAAAGCAATGAAAGAAGTGTAACAATACTTTGTTTTGTCCCTGGTCATGGGGGAAAATTTTCAGTCTTTCATAGCAGGTTGTTAACTGGGTTCTTCATAGGTACCTTTGATTATGTTAAAAAGCTTGCTTTCTGTAGGAGGATTGAATTTGGTCAGATGCTTTGTGTGTTTATAGAGAAGATCACATTGTGTTGTTTCCTTCATTCTGTTAATGTAGTATATTATATTCACTGACTTTATGTTAAACCAGCTGTATTCTAAGTACATACTCCTTGCTCATGGTGTATAAATCTTTTTTGTTTGGTTGGTTTTTTGTTTTTTTGTTTTCGGTACTGGGGATCGAACTCAGGACCTTGCACTTGCAAGGCATATGGCGGCACCACTGAGCTAAATCCCCGGCCCTGGTTTTTTGTTTTTAGAGGAAGGGTCTTTCTTTGTAGTTTAGGCTGGCCTTGAACTCACTATGTAGCCCACGCTGGCCTGGAACTCGAAAAAGATCCTCCTGCCTCAGTCTCCCGAGTGCTGGGATTACAGATTTTTGCCACCATGCCTGGCCTGGTGTATAATCAATCCTTTTAATGTGCTGTTGTATTTGCTTTGCTAATATTTGGTTGAGAATTTTTGTGTGTTTTAAGGAGTTAATGGCATGTGGTTGTCTGTTCCTGTGGTGTCTTTGGCTGCCTTTGGTATCAGGATAATATAGACCTGATAGGATGCTTTAGGAAATGTTTTCCTCTATTTTTTTTTTTTTTAAAGTTTGCGTAGGATTTGTATTAATTTTTCTTTATAAATAGTTGGTAGAATCAACACTAAAACCTTCTGGCTCTGGTCCAAAGGGAGATTTTTGATTACTAATTAACTCTCTTGTTCCAAGTCTATAGAAATTTTCTTTTTTCATCTTGTGTCACTTTTGGTAATTTGTGTATTTCTAAGAATTTGTCCACTTCATCTAGGTTATCTAATTTGTTGGTGTGTGTTGTTCATTCTTTTATCTTATGGTCCCTTTAATTTCTCTGAGTTTGGTAGCAATGTTCTCACTTTCATTTCTTAGGCTAACTGTAGGTTTGCCAATTTTGTGGACCTTTTCAATGAAGCGACTTTTGTTTTTGGCAGTTCTCTCTATTACTTTTCTAGTCTATTTTGTTTATCTTTGTTTTAAACATCATTTTTTTTTCCTTTTGCTGGTTTGGGGTTTAATTTGCTCATCTTTTTCCTATTTCTTTTTCTTTTTTTTTTTTGGTACCAGGGATTGAACTCAGGTCCTTGCGCTTGCGAGGCAGGCAGTGGAACCACTGAGCTAAATCCTCGGCCCAACTTTTGCCTATTTCTTAGGGTTAAATTTAGGGTGATGACTTGAGATTTTCTTTTTGAGTATAGGATTTTATAGCTGTAGATTACCCTCTCTGCACTGATTTGGCTGAATCTCAAATGTTTTGGTATTTTGTGGGGTTTTTTGTTTTTTTTGAGACAGGATATTGTTTTATAATTCAGGCTGGCCTCGAACTCACTGTGTAGCCTAGGCAGGCCTGAAACTTTCGGCAATCCTTCTGCCTCAGCCTTCTGAGTGCTGGGATTACAGACATGTGTCACCACACCCAGCTAGTATTCTGTGTTTTAATTTTCATTTACCTCAAAGGATTTTCCAGTTTGCCTAGTGAAATTTTCTTTGACCTATTGATTATTTAAGGATATTTGTTTAATTTCCATATATTTGTTAATTGTACAGCTTTCTCTTACTGATTTCTGGCTTAATTCTATTGTGACTGGAGAAGATTCTTTGCATGAATTAAATCTTTTTAAATTTAAGAAACATTTTATGATTTAACATATGGTATCTCCTGGTGAATGTGCCATGTGCATTTAAGAAGAATGTGCATTGTGCTGTTGTTGAGGTCAGGGTTCTGAATATATCGGTTAGATCTAATTGCATTATAGTGTTGTTCAGGTCCCCAGTGCAGGTTAAAAAACTGAAGGTCATCAAGATAGCAAGTGGACTAGACCTTGAAAGTAGTTCATATGAATTTGAATTTATATTTGGGGGGGCTTCTCCACCCAAATTGATACAGTGTCAAGGAAGATTTTTCTGTTGCTTCCCTGGAAGAGTTAAAAACATCATAATACAATGATACATGCGTACTGATAGCAGCACAATTCATGGTAGCTAAATCTTGGAAGTGGCCTATATAGCTATCAGCAGATGAATGGATAAAAGAAATGTGGTATTTATATACAATGAAGTCCTGTGCTGTCAAAAAGAAGTATAAACCAAAAAAAAAAAAAGAAGAAGTGTAAACCTGAGTCATTTGTAGGAAAGTGGATGCATTTTGAGAATATAATGTTAAGTGAAATAAATCAGACACACAAGGTTAGATGTCACTTGGTTTTTCTTATATAATAATCCCAAAGCATAAAGAACAAAATGAAAGATAGAGAATAGAGAGTGGAGAGACAGATCTTCTGCACACGGGAAGGGGGACAAGACATGGGGGAGGGGAGAGAAAAGAGGGGAGGAATGAAAAAAATTAAGATGTTATGTATCTGTACTGATTCCCCACAAAGAACAGAATCATTACATACTGCAAACGTGTGCTAATAAAAAATGCACATTGAAAACCAGTGTGTCTGTATTTTACCCATTCCATCGTGTTTTCTGAACAAGCTCACAGAATACAGCTGAAGGCCTGTGGTTTCTGAGTAGGTACTTTAAGGAATGCAAGGACCAGGGATGATGTATGGCGCCTTTAGTGTGGAAGAATCATTGTGCACAGCCCTGCCACTATAGGAAGTGTGAGCCTAACTGAAAGAAGCAATAGAAGCTAAGAGATTTCAGGTGAAGCTGTGACCCCTTGTTGTAAATCTTGCACATTTGCCTCATAAGGCCGTGTATTAAAGCCACATATTAAAATACTTTCAGGAATATGAAATGCAGAAAACAAAAGAGGAAGACTTTCTGAAGTTATTTGACAAGTGGAAAGAAGAAGAAAAGGAGAAGCTAGTTGATGAAATGGAAAAAGTCAAGGAGATGTTTATGAAGGAGTTTAAAGAATTAACTTCCAAGAATTCAGCATTAGAATATGTAAGTATTAAACCTACGTTATTGTGCCGATTGTCTTGAGGATTCCCTTTTTTTTGGTACCGGGGGATCGAACTTTGGACCTTGGGCTTGCAAGGCAGGCAGTGGAGCCACTGAACTACATCCCTGGCCCTCGGTTGTCTTGAGAGGTGGAGTTGGAATGCATTATGGCCAGAGGAAAGTACTTTACTGGCCCTGGGTTAGACACCTCTCTCAGATCTCTGAGGAGCTTGGGGCACCCAGAAAACAGAGCAAGTCAGAGGAAGTTGTTTTGTTGAGAGTGAGAGCTTGGTCCCAGCTGTGTTAGGGTTGACATTGGTTGTGCATTTGGTTGACATAGTAGAGGGTCCCTTTGTCCGTATCTGGTTAGCTTTACACTGCCTTAAACTGGAAACCCCTCCCCATCATGGCACGAAAGGCCGACCCCTAACACCAGCATGGGAGGGGAAGGGATCTGACCCGGAAAGAATAAACAAGAACTCTTGCCAAGCTCATTTGTCACCCCTGTTCTGTCTGGTGAGGAGGATGGGTCCTGTGGCATGCAGGATCTGGCTAAATGAGCCTCAGACCCCTAGGGCAACAGCCCTGGTCCATACTACCCTAGTCACACGCATGGCTGATAGACACCTCTCATCCCTTCTGCGAATCTGGGGCCTTTCTCCCCTGACTCCTTCTTGGTTGGAGGAAAGGAAAGAGGAAACCTGCGGGCCGGTCCTTGAGCTCCCTCTAGGGGCCAACAAGTTTTAGAAACAAAGGCTATTTCAGGATGACTGCTAAGGTCCTTCTCTAAACGCTTCATTTTCAGCTAATGCCCTTCTTCTGTCCCAGAATCCCATCCAGTGCACCAGTCACATTTAGTTGTCCTATCTCCTTAGACCCCTCTTGGGTTTTGGCAGCCTTGTTTTTGATGACCTTCACACTTTGGAGGAATACTGCCCAGTTATACTGGATAAACCCTAATCCTGGTTGTTGAGATTTATCTGATGTTTTTCTCATATTGGGTTTACATGTAATAGCAAGGGTACACACTGTCTCCATGATTTATCATTGTTGTGGGCCTTGCTCACCTGGCTGAGCTAGTGTTTATCAGAGGAATTATCTTTACTGAAAAGTTACTTCACCCCGCCTTTTTTTAAATGAAGTCACTGTGAACAGCCCATATGTAAAGAATAGGGAGTTTCACCACCTGCCGTGCAAGCGCAAGGACCCAAGTTCGATCCCCGGTACCAAAAAATAAATAAATAAATAAAATTAAAAAATAAAGAACAGGGAAATGTGGTCCCCATTCTTTTGTTTTTCAAGTTGATGTTTTACCTCCTGTAGTTTTCTGAGGAGTTTTTTGTGGGGGTAACTTTGAGGGTAATATAGCAAGGGTAAAATTAAAACATTATATCCCTGGTGGATTTACTCATGTCTCCACATGGTGTGAGCCTCTCACTAAATTATCCTAAGAATCTGCTGCATCCAGTTAAAACCCATTGTCTAAGATTAGAAAGTTAGGTTTGCCTTTCCCCTTCTCACACTGATGGAAAGTCTAGAAAGCACGAGAAACAAGCTGGGAGAGCTACAGGAAGGGGTGGTGGGAGAAGCATGAGGCGCGCCCAGGGAGGTGTCAGGTTGATAAATGGCTTCATGCTCCCCAGTTATATTCAGTGTTTCAGGCTTGTAAGAGTATAACATTTGTACTGGGATTTTGAATTTTCTTTTATAGCAGTTGTCAGAAATCCAGAAGTCCAATATGCAAATCAAGTCCAACATAGGCACGCTGAGAGATGCACATGAGTTTAAAGAAGACCGCCCGAACCCCCAGGATTTCCAGAATGTGATGCAGCTGCTTGACAGCCAGGTACGTGAAGGAGCAGTAACTGCAGTAGATTCTTGGTGTTTTTCAGAGCAGTCATTTATAGTAAATGTCCTCTGCCCAAAACGACTTTGTCTCCTTCAGTGACCATGAAGGTGACTAGTTCACCTAACACCCAACACATGCCACATTCATTATAGGTGTTCATTAAATGCTTGTTGTTGAGTAGTTATATGGATACAAAACAGGAGGCAGAATTGTTTCAGTTTTTCCCTGACATAATGTCAAGGTGAGCTGGTATTACTAACCAGTTGACATTATTATTTGATTTTTCATATTTCAGATGTAGATCTCACTTTCAAAAGGCACACAAAGACGTATTGAGGCACCAATTAATTTGTAGAGCTTGATTGCACCACTTCATTGTTGAACTGATGACGTTTTACATTACTTAAACATCATTACAGTCACTCGGAAATGAACCTATGTAATTGGCACAATCTTGTCGTGGCAGTTTTGGTGTTAGTGGTTTATATGTTGGTTTTTTTGGGACCTATATTTGCAAGGCAGGGCACAGTGCCACTGAGCTAAATCTCCAGCCCTTGGTCTTAGTGGTTTAGAGAAGCAATTGTTTTAAAACCATGGAACAGATAGAGATTTGAGCTTATAAATTCCACATGTAAAAAAAAAAAGCCTGTGTTACTTCGGAGAAGGTAAGTATAATTTTGAAGTATGGACTGCTTCTTTTCTCTTCAACACTCATGTCCTACCTACCTCCTCTCAGCCAGGCCAAGTATGTCTAAAACCCTTTGGTGACCCCAGTTTCACAAGATGCAGTCCTGAATTCCCAGCTGGCGTGCTTTTTCCCTGGACAAGGCCTTGTGTTAATTCTTTTCCCACCTGCGAGTGGCTGCCCTGCAAGGCGCCTGTTGCAGGGTTGAGGACTAGGAGTCAGGGCCTGAACTATTGACACTTGCTCCCAGCAGGCTGGAAACCCCCGACTGTCTCCTGTAACTTGAAGGACACAGGAATTCCTAAGGTTGGCTAAATTTTTTCTGTTTCTTGCCTGTGAGCAGTGTTGTCAGTTTACAACCCATGGGGCCAGAAACCTTAATGTTTTCTCCTGGCCCTTAGATTGGCTAAGTAGCACAGTTTTTGCCAATAAAATTTTATTGGAACACAGCCACGCCCATTCACTTACATCTTATCTGTGGTTGTTCCCCACTACCTGTAGTTGTGACCCAGAGCCCAAAATAGTCACTGTTAGCTCCATAATAGACTCTTTGCTGATCCTGCCCTATATTAAAATCAGGAGCAAAGATTTTCAGCTGCATATATCCTTAAACATGCCCTAGAAGAGTACCAGACGGTTGGGTTTCATAGGTTCCCACTGAAAAGGAAGGTCACATTGTGAGTAGGTTTCAGTGACAGTTGAAAGCAAATCACTCTGTTCTATTCTCTCGTAGGAAAGCAAGTGGACAGCTCGAGTCCAAGCTCTCCATCAGGAGCACAAGAAAGAGAAGGGTCGGGTAAGACTGAATAACCAGAGCTGCTGAGTGGGTCTTCCCTTGTTTTTGTGGTACTGGGCATTGAACCGAGGGCCATGAGTATATGAAGCAAGCACTCTACAACTGAGCTGCTCCCTGACCCCAAGGGAGTAATTTTTAAAAAGCATATTTCTTTCTTTATAATAAAGGCAATGTTTGTCCACCTAACACTTGTGGAGAAATTTGTAACAAAATTAAAATTACTCACAACTCTAATACAAAAGATAACTACTGCCACTATTTTGTTACTTTTTTTCCCCATTTTTTCTGTGCTATAAATTTTGCATTTCTGTAAGTATAGACCTCCATATATATGTAGCCTTGCATAATTTACATTTTTCACTTAACAGATCATAAACATGTTTCTGTGTTTTAAAATATTGTTCAAAATCATGATTCCTGATGGCTTCATGATCTTATGGATATACGAGGTATCATAAGTTATTTGATCATTTCTTCATTACTGAATAAGTTTTTGATTTTTTTACATGTCAAAGCTGTAATATAAGTAAAGCAAAGACTGTTCACATTAAAGTCACTAATGAAAATAAAATTTAATTATGTCACTGTTTCTCTTTCACCTGAGTACGTCAGGTGTTAAATATATATGTTAGGGCTGGGGATTCAGGTCAGTGGTTCTGCTGCCTGCCTTGCAAGCACAAGGTCCCGAGTTTGATCCCCAGTACCAAAAAAATATATATATATGTGTATATAAATATATATGTATATACAAATATATAGGTGTTAAATATATGTGTGTGTATATATGTTGAAGTATATTTCCACTAGTGCAGAAAATCTAAAGTAGATTTATTTGAGAAGATTTTAAGATAGGAAATTTTGCTCATGTTTTCACTTGAAATTGTATTTGTCCCCTTTGTGTCCCTTGTAAATCTTTTCTGATGGAGAAAAATATTTCCTCTCCCTATACATTTCCTACAAAGACTGTATTCTCTCTTTCTTTGCTTCCCTCCTTTTCCCTCCCTCCCTCCCTCCCTCTTTCTCTCTCCTTTCTTTTTGGCAGTACTAGGGATTGAATCCAAAGGCTTATTTTTCATTTTGAAACATCATCTCACTGCATTGCTCAGGCTGGGCTTGAAGTTGTGATCCTCCTCAGCCTCCCACAGTGCTGGGATTATTAGGCCTGTACCACCATGTTTGGTTCTGAAAAGACCTTTCTTAGCATAGTACTAAGCAGGGCATATGATAGGTCATATAATTTATATGTGTATAATAGCTAGCATGATGAATGCTTTGATGACCATGAAACTCATTAGCTTGTATTCCTCTTAAGAAAAACACTGGCTGGACATGGTGGTGCATATCTGTAATCTCAGCATTTGGGAGACTGAGGCAGGAGGATCACTTTGAGTTTGAGGCTAGCTTGGGCTACGTAGTGAGTTCAAGGCCAGCCTGGACTACATAGCGAGACCTTGTCTTAAAAAAAAAAAAGTAAGACAACACTGAGAAAGAGAAAGAAAAAAGAGACTATGAACAATACTAAAGCCAAACTAAAGCAAACAAACAAAAAATAAAAGATAGAAATATCCCACCAAACACCTGGAGAACATTCCAGTGAAACTTCAGTGGGAAAGTTAGATATTAATCTGTCCTGAAAATTGTGCCGTTTCTAGAAAAGGAAATAAGAACTATGATTTTTTCTCTATTCCATATGTAGTACCATGTAGTCATGTAAATAATTTATAACATTTACACACAGACACACAGACACAGTGTACGTGCATGTACTCTCATACAGTCGTCTACAGAGACTGCAGATCATAACACCATGGCAGTGATTCACTTCGGGAGATAATTCCTGAGCATCCGCGATGGGCTACACTTTACACAGCTAAAAAAAGATGTGAAACAATCCCTGCTCTCAAGGATTGCTGTGTGATTGTAGCACAGTAGGAGGAGAATTGAGTCACAAGGAGATGATCAATGCAGGTGCCCTAGGGATTGAACAGAGTTTGGTGAAGTGGGATGGGGCTGCATGTGAGCTATGCACTGTTTATTTCTTCAGCCGGAACCACCCCTTGTGAGCTCCAGATCAGGTGGCCAGCTCTGTACTCAGCATCTCTGTGAGCTTCTCAAATGTGACTGGTATAAAATAAAGTTCTTGGATTTGTTCCCGGATGCAGTACATGGCACCCTAGTGAATGACTTGATTTCCTCTCCCTCAATCCTCAATTCCAGGCCATCCGCAGGTCCTGCCACGAACCTCACATCCCGTCTTCTGTACATTTTCATTACCTCTGCAGATAACTGAGCCTCTGTTATTTCTAAAGCAGCTCCAGTTCCAACCTTCCCCTTTCTTAATCTGCCCTCCACAGAGTGGGTAAAATAATCTGGCTGCTCTGTTGACCTCCACTGCAGCTTCATCCTGTTTCTTTCTCTGAATATACTTTCTAGCTATGATGGCCCCCTGGGAATTTCTAGAACATTCTTTTATTTTAACAAATGGAAAAACTCTTCCACTTGCTCTTCACTTGACTGGTTTCTTCCTTCACCTCCAGATTAGTTTTGCATTCTTTGTGACAAATCACCACAAATTTAGTGGCTTAAAACGGTCTGCATTTATCCTCTCACCATTTCCGTGGAATGAAAGTCTGGACACAGGGTGGTGGGGTCCTCCTCTCAGGGACTCACAAGCCACGTTCACCGTCAGCTGGTCCACACCCTTTCTCAACACAGCTGTTGGTCTCTTGAAGGCCAGCTGGAGAGCGTCTCCTGCTTTCATTCTCCCCTTCAGGAAAGGCTTGAAACTTTTTTTTTTTTAATACCCGGGATCGAACTCAGGAGGCAGGTGGCAGCACTGAGCTAAATCCCCGGCCCAGGTGTGGAACTTTTAAAAGGGCTCAGAGTCAGCAGAGTGGGACTTGGAAGTCCTTCCGCCTCCTCTGTATTCAGTTAGAAGTACATTGTGGGATCTTCCAGCCCGAGGGCCAGGGTTCATTTAGCGCCTGCACATTAGAGGATGTATCCTCCAGGGCCGTGTTAGACTCCTGCCTGGCCCACCCTCCTGGGCCTCCTCTCGGGCCTCCATGTCAGGTCCCCTCTGTCGCTCCATCTAGTGAGTCACAAATGCAGTTCTGATTACTGTTTGGTTTGTCTCCTTGTTTATTACCAGTCTCTCCCCATCATGGATGAAGAGCTCCATCTCTTGAGCCCTCTGTTGTCATCCCAGCACCCTCTAATGCCTGAAATGTTGTTGGCACTCATTTAATACCTGCAAGGCACCTAGACATCTGACTTTCTGGCTGGACTACGTGCAAGTTGTGGTTTCAACACTCATTGCCAAGTTATGATAGAGAAAGACTGGCTGTCGGTGGCACAGAGGAGGAAGGCGAGACCTTCCTGTCCCCAGGTGTGTGGCCATAGGGACCGCCAGGCTGCGCTGCTCCCTTGCCTCCTGGTTTGGCTGTTTAGAAACTACAAACTGCTCCTTTCCTCCCCCTCCTCTCTTAAACCCTAACAGAGGGGTTCAGTAATCTCTATCTGAGACCTAACTATTAATTATTCCACATGATTGCTGCTTACTCTTCCCACAATGCACATATTGTGTTTCTCTGTTTAGGAGAAGTGACCCTTGCCAACTTTTTATTGCTTTACCTAGATTCTCGGATTCTTGGCAGTCTTTTTTTTTTTTTTAAACTAGTAGTTCAAAGGGAGTCACAGATAAGTGCTGGCATGCTCTTTCGCCTCATCAGGAGACACCCAAGGGCTGGGGAGGTTGTAGAATGGCCTCGCAGTGAAGGGGAAGGTGGATGGGCGGATGTGCATTGGTAAAGGGAAGAGCTTGAAATGGTAAATCGCAAAATACTGGGCTTAGGGGCCACGTGCTTTTTGCGATAGTATCTGACTCTCATGTTTAGACTATCTGTATTCCTCCCTCACGAACTCTCCTATACCTTTGTAGTCCCTTAATTACAGTTTCAAAATGACATCACCTCTTGTTTTTTCCCTCAGGCCCCTTGCTTCCTGGGGCCTGGGACAACTCTCTCAAATTGTCCATCGGCTCCAAGAGTCTTGGACATTCCTGCTGGCTCTTCCAGTTCAGCATTTCTCAAACCACTTTTGGGGTGTGCTCTTGCAGGGGTCTGTGTGCGAATAGTTCCACATTCTTGACAGTGTCTTCCCTGGGGAGAGTCTTAGTACCCATCAGGATGCAAGAGGGTCTCAGAAACCTTTCCAGTCTGGTTCAGCTCAGTGTGTGTCCAGTTCACAGGCACACAGAGCACCGTGCTATGTATGAACTCACAGTGTTGAGCCAGAAGCCAGATGTGGAAGTTCAAGTCTGGGCTGTGCCCCCTCCAGGGGTCTGAATTTGGGCCAGTTCCTTTACCTCTCTAGACTTGAGTTTTCCCCCTTGTGTGCTGAGGCCAGAACATGTCTCCGTAACACTGTGATGAGGATTAAACAAGACGAAGTGATTATTAACATAGCATCTAGCACAAAGTGAATGCTGATTAAAAAAATAAATTAGGAGCTGGGGATGGTGGTGCACGTCTGTAATCCCAGTGCTCTGGGAGGCTGAGGCAGGAGGGTCACAAGATAAAGCCCAGCCTGGGTGACTCAGTGAGACCCTGTCACAAAATTTTTTAAAAAAGGTTATGGGGTGTGTGTGGCTCAGTATGAAGTGCTTGGGTTCGATTCCCACTGCTACAAAATGAACAAATTAGGAGATGCTGGTCTTACACACTCAGATCAGATATAGATACTTTCTGTCCGTCTATTTGATTAGCACACCCAATCTCCTGGTCAGACTTGGAATAACCTTAGGTTTGATTACCAGCCCCCACTTTCCCCTCTGTTTAAGCAACTACTGAAATTGCTTTAAGAGCCTTTCCCTAAATTATTGAAAAATTCTTGAATTCTTTTTGTCCAGTATGTGATCTTCCCTGGCATTAGGTCTCTAAAGATGAATCTCTCTGCCTGTTTTTCATTTCTCTTTGTTTCCCTCCCTCCATTCATCCCTTCTTCCTTCCTTCTCTTCTTCCTTCTTTTTTTTGGTACCAGGGATCAAACTCGGGACCTTGTGCTTGCGAGGCAGGCGGTGGAACCACTGAGCTAAATCCCTGGCCCCTCTTCTTCCTTCTTTTCCTCAACTGCTAATCCTCTGCCCCCTTTTTTCTCAGGAAGTATTTATTGAGAACTTACTTATTGAGTTACTTATTTTGATCTTTCTGAGACAGGCTCTCCCTATGTAGTTGAGGCTGGCCTTGAACTTGGAAATTTAGACCACCCTGTGGCCTAGGAAGACCCATGCGAGCCGAGACAGCCAAGCAGAAGTGTGCAGGACAGGGCCGAGTGAGAAGTTGAGAACTGAGGGGTGGGCAGAGCTCCGAGAGAGCAGCCTGCATCCTTGCCACTGCTCACCAAGTGCAATTTCATGTAATGTGTTGGCTCAGGTGCTCCCGTTAGGAGTTTTCTCTGTCTTGGGCCTTGAGCTCCCTGGGAAAAGATGAAGAGAGCCGTGGCCTTGACACAAAGTGATTGAAGATTTATCCAGTGACTTGATGTGCACAGGTAGCATAAGGCCAGCAGGAAAGTTAAAGTGTGCACATATAATCTGAAGAGCCAGGTTGGTAGCTCATGCCTGTAATTCCAGCACTCAGGAGGATGAGGCAGGAGGAGCATTGTGAATTGAGGCCAGCCTGGGCTGTGTGGTGAGTTCAAGGCTGCCCGAACTACATAGTGAAACCCTGTCTCACAAAACAAAAGGAAACAAAAAATTGGCAGGAAGAAATCATAGTATGCATAGCTTGCAAATGGATGCTTCAATTATTTTTCAGCTTCTGTCACACATAGAGAAACTTCGAACCTCAATGATAGATGATCTAAATGCAAGTAATGTTTTCTACAAGAAAAGGATAGAAGAGCTAGGCCAGAAACTCCAGGAGCAGAACGAGCTGATTATCACTCAGAGGCAGCAGGTATGTCTGGCAGTTGCCTGGTATACCAGAGTTCTTTAAGCATCGAAGTTTATCAAAGAACACAAGTTTTTTTTTTTTTTTAGCTTAGACCATTTGTAGGTTGTATAAGGTAAAGAAGCTGGACTATTTCCCCCATTGCAATAACTTATAAATTGAAATAAAAATTTTAAAAAGGTATTTGAAAATATTGTAGAGCAGATTTATTCCACTAAAATTCAGAATACATTTGATGGTAGATCAGAAGTAGCCAAGTCCAAATATCCTACTTTTATTTATAAAACTTGCCTCTGTGTTTTAAAGTCCATGTGCCCTGTGTCTTTGGATGATTTAGCAAACAGGTTAATTTCCTAACAACTGTTTCTAGCCATTATCCCGTCTGTTCCTGTTTCATTCCAAGCGTGAATCGATAGAAGACTTTTTTTTTTCCAGATTAAAGAGTTTACCAGTAAACCATTAAGCAGTGTCAGTGAAGCCAAAGGTAAGTGGACAAGATCACTGTGGTAACCACGCTGGCAGAGAACTCGAGCCTCTCTGACTCATGTGCCCGTTCCTCTGGGTATTTGAATCTAGGAGATCTGTCCTCTTGATACTTTAACATTTGGGAGATCTCTTACCACGTCACAGAAAGTTGAAGAATTTTAAAAACTTCACACTGTCATTTACTAGTTTCATTTTTTAAAATCAGAATACACTGTACCTGCTCAGTAACCATTTACCTCTAGTAAGACAGAGTTATGGTTGAAAGCACGGGGTCTGGAGATCATCTGGGTTCAACTCCCATCTTTGGCACTTTGTAACTTCGAAGATCTCTGCTCAGTTTTTGTAGGCTTGTTCTGAGGATTAAGTGGGATAGCCCATGTGAGGAACACCTGTTAATACGGGTGCATCAGTGCCAGCTCTTATGATCCATATTAAAACATTATTCTAGAGTTCTGTGAGGGCTTCTTGTGCTATCCTGGATTGAGGATGGAGGTTGGTTCCGAGTGTGGTGGGGGTAAACAACCTTCCGAGGGGACCAATGATAGCTCGGCCGTCTCCTGTCAGTCAAGAGCTAGACCAGAAGGGAGATCAGACCCCCCAACAGCAGAGCCTGAAAGCTGCCCTTCTGCCAGGCCTTGTGCCCCGAGATTCTAGCCTTGGTTCCTGCACCTGTCAGGTTGTTAAGGAATCTTTGCCTACTTGAGGGGGCCTGGGGTTGGGTACTGGGCTGTGTGAGATAGGTTTCCTTCCCTTTTGTTTTGAGATAAAGATTGGTGAAAAAGAGGATTGTAATTGCCTTTAACTTTTCTCGGACTAGTGACAGCTTAGATAATGAGGAATACCTGTGTAATAATATTAATCACTAAATTATTAACACCTGCATCATTATAATTATTTAGATATTATAAATATATGAATAAAGTAATTCTAGGAAAAGTTTAGCCTTAAAAAGATTCATGTTTAATATATCTATTCTCTTGGGTGAGATGCTTTATGTTTGTAAATTTCATGTTGTTTTTCTGGTGGGGAAAAGATTGCATAAAGGCTGCCAAAGTTTAATGCTAACTTGTGATTTCTGTTATTAACATTTTTTTTTGTTTATTCATTTCAGGGAATTCTTTAACCTGGCAAGCTTTTGAATCTAAGTCAGCTGCCCCAGCTGTACCTAGTAAGTTTCTATAATACGTTCTGGGCTCTAAAATATCTTTAAAAATGATAATCCAAGGGCCAGAGATTTAGCTCAGTGGTTCCACCACCTGCCTCAAAAGTGCAAGATCCTGAGTTCGATCCCTGGTATGGAAAAAAAAAAATCTAAGCTATAACTTTCACTTTTTTTGGTTTTTTGAGGCAGGGTCTCCTTTTGTAGTTCAAGCTGGCCCTGAACTCACTGTGAGCCCAGGCTGGCCCAGGTGGGCCAGGCAACGGTTAGACCTGCTGAGTGCTCAGGATTGGAGGGGCCAGGTCTGGGGCTGGCCGTGGAGGGACGACACCGCTCAGGTGGGGCCAGGACTCGCCGGAGGGCTCTGCAGTGACTGAAGGATGTTAATGAGTAGGCTCTGGAACTTGGCACAGTTGCCTCCTGGATAATGATAATGATTTTAACCATTCAGTCTTGTCTTGTGCTTCTCAAAGCTGAAGAGGTTGGAGGTGGAGAGGGGGACGGGAATAGGAGTGGGGGAGGAGAGAAGCTGAACTTATATCCTAGGAAATAAAAACAAAATTCATAGAAGGACGGAAAGGTTAAAAAAAAGAAAAGACTGCATTAATTAAACACCCACAATAACAACAAACTTCAGCCCAGTGTTTGGAGTGTTTTTCAGAATTGGTTTATTGTACATGAATTTCATTGCAGCATTATTCACAGTAGTCCAGAAGTGGAAACAATCTAAATGTCCATCAACCAATAAATAGATAATAAAAATGTGGTCTTTTCATATAACAGAATGTTGTTGGACCCTAAAAATCCATGCTGACATTGTTGGGTACAGTCGTACACGCCTGGAATCCCAGCCCTCTGGGAGACTGAGGCAGGAGGGTTGCAAGTTTGAGCCCAGTTTAAGACCCTGTCTCAAATTTTAAAAAATTTGTTTTAAAGGGCTGGGGATGTAGTTCAGTGCAAAGGCCTTGACTTCAATCCACAAAAGACTGTATACCTTACGATTCTATGTATGTGAAATGTCCTGAATAGGCAAATTCATAGAAACAAAAGGAGGATTAATTTTTGCCAAGAGATGGGGCTTCAGGCACAAATGAGTTATGATGCTTAATAGGTGCAGGTATTTCGGCAGTTGAGGTGATGAAAATGTTCTAAAATTAAAAAGTGATTATGTTTGCACAATTCTATGTGTATACCAAAAACCCCTGAATCATATATTTTTAAAAGGTAAGTTGTATCTGAAGGAAGCTTTTATAAAAATTACTTAAGGTTAGTTATATGATGCCTGTCATTTGAGCATTTGTCTCTCGTGGTCTGTATGTATAATGACTAATTTGAGGAGTATTTGATCAGCATGTACAGAGCCTTGTGTCTTAATGATGGGGCTTTTACCTTTTATGCTTTTTCAGTGAATGCCTCCACCCCTCAGACTCTGGAAGTCAAATCAAATCTAACAATGGCACATGGTAAGTTTCAGCAGTAGTCTGCATTTTACGTGCGGTTTCCACCCTGAGTCAGATAATTTATTAACTAAGGTTCTGGGGGTTGGGCTAATTATGTAAAACAGAAAACACTTTAGTGATTACAAAACAGTTAATAAAACTGCAGGGTTTATATGTACTATTATTACAAACTAACTCTATCTACCCAAGTCATAAAATATTAGATGTATATATTATCAGACTAACAAATAGAGATTTTTAACTTTGAGTGCTATCTTGCTTATTTATGACTTTTGTAGTAGGTACTGAATAAGAAGGAGGGTGATTTGCTACTAGACCAGCCAGCTAGCACATGCCACAGGGCATATGTGATTGTTTTTATAACTTTGTATCAAGTCACCTTTTCTAAACAAACAGCTTCAGTGATTGGTTAGGAAAATATAGGGGGAAAAAAAAAACCAAACGTGGTGGAAACCAAAGGAAATAAGTAGGATGAAGTTTCACTAGATGAAATTATTGCCAGGAGTCAGTTCTTGGACCAAGCCAAGGGGTTCTAATTGTTATTAACATGATCCAGTAGATGGGGTAAATAATTGTAGCTGTATTTTGCTTTTTGTACAACAAAGGTGCATATAGTTTTCATAGCTGTGTATTATAATTGAATCAAGGAGAAGAGAATTATCTTTTTCCTGTCTTATCTAGAAATACTCTAGAATGTAATGATTACTTCCTGCTACTTTTGCTTTAGGCTTTTGAAAAAGACTTAAATCTCTGATCTAAGCAGTCAGCTTCGTGGGCCAGTCTGTCTCCCTAAATGTCTGGTCTATATATGATAGTCTTTAGTGATGATCCTTTTTATTCATGACTGACTCATTAAGTATTTTATTACTCCTTATTTTTTTCCTAAGATCATTTCAGGAGAATCACAGTATGTAATACATAAATTCTCCACATACTGGATCTTGTTACATACAAGTGTTGAGAACATGTAGTTTTTTCCTTTGGGTCTATAACAGATAATTTGCATGATGGACATACATAAATTTGCTTTAATATTCATTATACAAGAAAATTATTTCTTGCAATCATTGTTTATTTTCTCTTGCTTCCTTCTTTTAGGGTTGATTTTGGTAAAGGTTATTGGTTATTAAACCTTGGAACTTCAACAGTGTATTTTAGATTCTTTTCTTTTTTCTCACATTGTTATTGCTAACCTTAGGAATGGCATTATACACAGGCCATATTTTCTTTTTTGCATATCTTTTTGTTGCTCGATAAAGGACACCAAATAGATGCATGAAGCTGTTTGGGGCTCATTCAAGGGTCCTGATGTCTCTGTCAGTTCCAAAGCGCCTGTTCTATATGGACCCTGCCTGGATTGGCCCAGGGCCCCAAGAAGCAGTCAGGCCACCTTCCTGGCATCTACTGAAATTGAATTACTAGTTTTAAATGCCGGGGAGATCTGGAAAGAGGCCCACAGGCCTTGGGTGGGGAGCAGAGCTGCTTATGAGCATCTCCGTGGATAGGAGGTAGGAGGAGGTTTGGTCAGAGCCCACTCATGTCCCCACCCGGCCATGGCCTCTTCTCCAGGGGGACACAGGCAGGGAGCAGTTAGTCATGTGTTGTGTGATGTTCGTCAGTTCATTCACACTCCATCTGGTTCCATCTCAGACCTTGAAGAGGTTCTCCGTCATGAAAAATGTCATGATTGCTGACTGTCTTAGTTTGGATTCACTGCGCATAGACACTGAGGGGCAGATTTGCCGCCAGGAGGCAGGATTGGATGAAGGGGTTGTTGAGCACACATTCAGGTGCAGTGGCAGCCTCAGCAGCCCTACTTTAGAGTCCTAGGGCTGGCCTGGTCACTCAGGAATTGTCCTCCATGAGGCAAGGGATGGCAAGGGATGGCAAGGAAATTTGCCCCTGTGCTGGTCTGTTGCCAGCTATAGGCTTCCTCGAGGAGAAGATAGTCTGCTCTCTCCAGCTGAGGGCACTTCGTGGAAGGGACAGTGCAGACTGCCATGAGCCAACATTGGCAGCACATCTGCCCTAAGGGGGTTTGGGTAAAAATGAGAACTCTGATAATTCCCCTGCTACACCAGCTGAGCATCAGAGACAGTAAATTCTGATTCTAAGACGCTCAGTAGAAGGAAGCATGGATTCTGGAGAAAACAGATGATCATGCTTGGTTGCCATTCACTAAATTTTTCCTGGAAAACAACTCAGATTTTTAGTAGTATTTATATCACTGGAGATCGCATTGCTCAAGGAGTTGTGATATTACAATGCCCACAAAATAAAATATACTTTGTTGTTATTAAACCAACCCATATGCCAATTGCTTAGGTTGGCCTGATAGTGTGGGACCCTTTTAGCGTGACGGGCAAAATATCTATCTTCTTGTAGGAGTGAGGATGCAGAATCACCTTTTGCAACACCTATGGGCGCCTGCTAAGTTTTACAGACACGTAAATATCTCCTTAATTTGATGTATATATTGTGAGGGGTTGATGTGCGCCCAGCTTTATGATATAGCTAGAATGAGGGCCACAGAAACGAGTGGTTAAAAATGAGCAACTGCCCTAAGTCGTTAAGTGTGTATAGTTGGTTTTCAAAAGGCACAAAGTTTTTTTAAATTGGACTTTATAGTTACTATATTTTTTCCTCAGTATAAATAGCTTACATCTTGAAATACTAAAACTTAATGCAGTACTTTCATTTATTGTCCAGTATGTGAAAAGTAGAAATATTTTAGAGTTGTGGTGTCTCATGACTTATTGGGAAGGAAGATGGCTTCCCCTCTGAGTACCATTGCCTGAACTCTTGGGGAAACGGGTTGACGATTGTTGAAGGGACATCTCTGTTCAGTAGGACTGGACCCTTTAGATGAGAATGGATTGGAGCCCTGCCAAGTGACCATGCTTACATGCAGTTGCAAAGGGAGATTTATGCAAGTGGCTGACATCCTAGATTTATATTCTGAGAGAGCCTGGAAATCTTCAATGGACTCTTATCCCTTAGAGAAGAGTTTAACATTCCTCTTCATAATGGTGGCACTTCTCTACAGTGTCTGATGCCACTCCTGCCTTCCTTCCCGGTCACAGACCACCGAGCAATGATGGATAGCTATGGGCTCCCCCTTTTTGTGTATGGTCAAGGGTAGGCACAAGAGATAGATAAGTCAGAAACAAAGTCTTCCCCCAGGACATCTACAGTCTATTAATGAAATGCTTATAATTCTGGTACAAAGTGAAAGCCATTGATAAACTAAGTGGTATTATTTTGGGGACTCTGGGAAGACTTCTGGAGCGGCTGACCTTTGGCCATTTGAGTTATAGATTTGAACATGAACATGTAGGGATGGTGTCCTAGGCAGGGTCAACAGTAGGAGGGAAAGGTAGCAGGAAAGCACTCAGTGTGTTAATGGTGCAGATTTATTACTGGGCTGAGCACAGAATGCAGATGAGGTTTGAAGGAAACAAAGTTGGCTCAGCCCTCTCATGGCATTTTTTGAGTGCCAGACTGCAGCTGTCCAGGTCATCTGGGCAGTGGATGCCTGCTGAATATGCTGGAGGCTGGGCGTGCAGAACTGAAGAACTGGGCTGTAGACAGTTGGCCTGACCAGAGCGTGTTCAGAAATCAGAGCTGGGGAGTTGGTGATCATGGATATGACATTCCTCCCCTAGGAGTTGGGCTTGTGATGACCAGACTGCAGAAGAGGGAGTGAACAAACAGCTGTTGAGTGGAATGGATGGAAAGGCTTAGCCAGTGATTGGGGAGGAGGGCAAGGGGGGGGGGTCAAGCATGGTGAGCTCTGATACTGGCGGATGGCATTGCTATTTGGAGAAGTCAGGCAGACAAGCACCAGTAGGAAGGCCAAGAGGCAGGATTTTGGAAGCAGATGGTCTGGATTCACAGCCAACTCTAAAGCTGTGGGCTTGGGTTTCCTTACCTGACAAGTGAGGAAAACAGTAATGGCTACCTTGGGTCAGATGAGGCATGAGCCACTGAGGAAGCCCTGACTCAATGGTAGCTGCTCAGGTAGGATGATGAAGTCTATTTGAAAGTCAGTAAGTGGGAAGAGGGGCAAGACTGGCTAGAGTTCTGGGAGCCTTTCTTTTGGAGGTAATGGCAGGAGACTGAGGTAAGGAATTTTCTGGACGCCTCCAGCAAGTTCAGGGGAGACTCAAGCCTCTGAGTGTTTCAGCTCTCACCCTGGAATCTCAGCACTGGAGCTGGGATGAATGGAAGCTGCCCTGTGGCTTCCACAGCCCCAGAGTGGCAGCCCTTCTTCCCCAGTGAGGTCTGTCGGCTTGACTGGGAGCTGGAGTGTGGTCAACCTCATGTTCTCAGCCTGTGTGGTAATCTAACCTTCCAGAATGATCTCTTGCACCACAGAAGGAAATAGTCAGGACTTTGGCAGTTTATCCTGCCTCTAGAAAAATAAGTCACAGGACTATCCCAATAACAGAATAATAAATGGGTGGATGATGATTTTGTCAAGGTTTTATCCCAAATTCCCTTATACCCTTATTTTGTCATCTTCATAAAGTATAGTAAAATGTAAACAATATGACTTTTTGTTTGTTTGTTTGTTTTGCAGTACAGGGGATCGAACTCAGGACCTTGTGCTTATGAGGCAAGAGTGCTGCCACTGAGCTAAATCCTGGGCAAACCATGACTTTTTTAAAAGCTGAAATTAGTTGTCCTTCCTAAATCTCTATTTTCAGCAATTCTAACTAGTAAAGTAACCTATTTGTATAGTTTGAGAATCTTAATGCTGCATAACAAATTTGAGAGGCACCGTTTTGATGTTCAGTAGTTATGGTACCTGGATGGACTTAAATGCTCCAGTAGACCATGTTCCAAAAGTTGATTCGAAAGTACTGTGATTTAAAATGCATTTCTCCCAGATAGCCAGTTAGGTATTGGTATTGGGTTTCTGGTCAAGCAATAAGAGCCACTTTATATATACGTAATCCAACCACTCATGTATCCATCCTTCCATCCATTTATAATACAGTAAGTACCCTTAAATAAATTAAAAATTGGACCTTTCTAAGTAAGAGGATTAGATCTGTGCTATCTTAGATTCATTCCTAGTCACCTGGTGAGCACTCAGTAATTTTTGCCCATTGTTAACCTGGCCCATCACCTACTCGTGGTCCTGGGATGAATGAAATGACCTTCACCTTGGGAGTGAGGTGGGATTTGGGGTGGGGTGGGGGTCTCTGTGTCAGTCTCCAAGCTGAAGTTTAGTGAACTATCCACCACCCAAGCCAGACTTGCTGGTTGCACTTTGTTCCATTTGTATAATGCCTGACTGCCATTGATACACCTTCTCCATCAAGGAAATTGCCCTGTTTGTAGTTCGGGACTAGGTTTTATTTATGCTGCTGGTAGGTTTCCTTATGCATGCAGGTAACATTTCCTTGGGAAAATTCATCAGAGTTCTCATCTCCCTGGACACAGTGCCAGTCGGGGTGCCGTTGGGAGCAGTCAGTCCTTCACCTGCCCAGCTGCGGGGTGTGAGTCTTCTCCAGCCCACCCCCTCACCCTTACTCCAGGAGCAGAATGGGGGTTTGGAACCTGAGTTAGGTATGGGGAGGCATGTAGGAATTAATCTGTTGTACTCTTGCTGCTGATCTGTCTTTGGGTTCTACCACTTGAAGTCCTTGAGATTACAGCAGGAAGTAGGAATCCAGGGCCCCAAGATTTTTTTTTTTTTTTTTTGTACCGGGGATCAAACTTGGGACCTTGCACTTGCAAGGCAGGCGCTGGAACCACTGAACTAAATCCCCGGTCCAAGATTTTTTTTTTTTTTTTTGCAATTGAAATATTTACACACCTGATCGAAACATTTTATAAGTGAGACGATCTTTTGCATTTGTGTCCTTGTGTTTTAAATAGGTTGATGAGGGAGGAGCTTTAACTTGATTACAATCATATCTTGGTACTCGACTGCTTTGAAACTCATGGAATCTGTTACTTGAAGCGTTTTGATGCAAAAATTTTGTCCTGGTTCTCATCACAGGCAAGATAGAACTGATTGATGTCAAGTGCCTCTTTCTTGCTATCTTTCCAGCCAAAACAATTCGTTTGGTCCTCATTTTTAATACTCATGATATCTCCTGGAACCAATGAATGCAAATACAAAGGTTCCACTGTATTTAAAAATAAAATTTTTTTGAGAGTGGAGTTAATGGAAGACACAGAAGTTGAAAATTCTAGGAGAAAGTGACCAGTTTTAACTGACTGCCTTGATGTTTTGTCCCAGTAGATTCTTGCTATGTAAACATTCTATACAATTTAAAAATAATATCTTCCAATATTGTTTGAGAGGAAACTAATGTTACTTTGTTGATGTCCTGTTTGTATTATTCTTATTTTTCCTCATTAATAGAACAGGCATTTTCGTCGCACATACTGGAACCAATAGAAGAACTTTCAGAGGAAGAAAAAGGTAACAAAGGACTTGATCAGGGTTTACCTGCATAGATGATATTGTTATGTTAAAACCCAAGCCTTGAAAATACAAACCAGTGGTTCATATCAAAATTAGGAAAGACATTTAGGTTTGGATACATTTTGTTACCTTATTTCTCTGATTTATTTTTCCTGCTTAGTTGCATTCTTAATGGAGGTAGATTAATAGGAAATTCCCTGTATTAGGGAACTTGAAAACAAAAGGTCTTTATAGTATTTCAATGCACATATTTTCCCATCAGATGACACATTGACCCACATTCTGCCAGATGATATGGAACTTTCTGTATCAGAGTGGTGATCTCATACCCTAAATCTGAAATCAGTGAGTAAAGTGCCTATTTCCAAATTATTTTAATATCAAGAAAAACAGGTCTAAGCTGTTGATGTGGAAATTATTGTGCAAAATACCTGCATGGTAAAGTTTGGGTGCTACTACACGTTTTGGGAGATAAAATTACTGCTTATTTTACTTAGCATTTCTAGAAATAATTATTAACTTTTGAAGTTTATGAAAATATATAATTTTATAAAGATTTTTTAATAAAGAGTTTTTAATACTAGACTTGTAGATTCTGAAAACACCTATGTTTGAATCAGCTTATCATAATTTTTTCCTTAATAATAATAATAGTTTACCATATATTACTTCTTTAGGAGAAAGTAAATTGTTAATTTATATGCAGGTTCTAGTTTTGTAATTTCTATCAAGAAGTAAAATTATATATTCTAGTATGTAAACTCTTAATACATCTTACAACTTCTGTATCGTCTAGAGTTCTACCAAGTTTTACAACAAATTTTATAAGGCTGTAAACTGAGATTTGACCAAAGCAGGTATATTTATAATATCTACATTATGTGTATTTTCAAACCTTGGTCTTGCTAGGATCATCGGTACTTTTTGCTGTTAATAGGATTTGTTTATTTTGCTTCCATATATCTTTGCAACTTGTCTTGACTCTCTATGTATTAGACTAGTTGAGGATTTCATATCTTCTCACCCAAGTAATTGCTCATAGCTGCCACTGATTTTATTTTTTATTTAGTTTTGGTTTATTGAGACAGGGTCTTACTATGCAGTTCAGGCTGGCTTGAACTATGTAGCCCAGGCTGGCCTTGAACTCATGGTGATCCTCCTGCCTCAGCCTCTGGAATGCTGGGATTATAGCCATGCACTACCATACCCGGCTTTGTCACTGATTTTAAAACATCTTATTTTAGTTGCCTAATTTCTCATTGTTTTGTAATTGCTGTACCAATGTTTAGAAACCCCTTTGTTTCAAAACAAGACTACAGAAAAATTATACTAAAAAAATACAAAGTTCCTGAGGGAAATTTAGGGGTAGCCTAGTAAGCATAACTTTAATGAGCGAGAGTATCGCCCTGTAATGGGATGCTTGCTTTGTACTGTCAGAGAAAGATGGGGTGTGATGGGTCACGACCAGTCACCCCTGTGGCCTGAAGGGTGGCCAGCGCCCAGGCATGGAAGCAGTGCCTGCTGGCCAGTCCATTCCACAGCTGAGACTTTGTGGAGGTACAGTGTTAGCTACTATTGTACAGTCAGTTGCCAGTAGTTCGAAATCAGAATATTTCACAGGAACATCCTACTTTCTGGCCTCTCTCGCAAAAATGGAAACACTGGGCATAAGATCCATTTTAGCAGCATTTAGCAGGGCTGTATAGCAGTCTCCAGCTGTATACGCAGCCTCAGACTGCCG
This sequence comes from Heterocephalus glaber, assembly GCF_000247695.1. Next base: position 2,318,126 of record NW_004624879.1, on the reverse strand, counting down.
TAATCCCTCCCCTTTTGTCCCCTACATGGCCTTCTTTGTTTTGTGTAGGCATAGGAATTAGGGAGTCCTATCTGTAAAGAGAAATAGTACTTAAAAGCATTGTTTAAGTGATTTTCAGCCATTCCGGGTGGTTTCCTGGAGATGGGACGAACCAATCTTACCCTGCTTGAATTCTGAATAATGATACGTCATTATTATTGTGCAAGGAGCATTGTTCCGTTTTCCTACCTGCATATCATTTATGAATGTCCAAGGCATAGAATCCCTTACTCTTTGAAAATTTGGGAAATGAATCCAGAGGTTCAGAATTCAGAAGTTCAGCTCCTGTAGTTCACACACTTAAAAAACAAATTGACAAGGGCTGTAGGAGGAACCGTGATTTCTCTACCATCACCCAGATGAGCCTGTTGACCTCCATTTCCGGGTTCCACTCACTGCATCAATGTACCTGTGCAATTGGAGTTCTGCCCAACATGAGACAAGAGCTTGGGATCATTGCCAGCAAACCTCATTGTTGGTTGTTGCCATTTGGGCACCAAAGTTGCCACCATTGGTTGTTGAAGAACTGGATGAGGAAAGAAAATAGTCTTTCAGTTGTAGCTCTGGGGGGAGACTGAGTTCTGAGGACCACGAAAAGCACCCCAGAGCCCAAGTGCTGCAGAAACCAGTCATTGTGTTCTTCTAGCACCTTGTGGTGTCAGCCTGCTGGCAGCAGATTAATTACCATCAGTAAATTCCTCAGCTTGTGCTAACACTTTGCAGATAAACGCTGGTGGAGCTAAATTTTTGCAGTGCTTTGCAAAAACACTGTGGCTGTTCCTAAGAAATAACCTGACACATGCACATTTCTGCGCATAGTACTTGCAGTTGTGAGGAGGCACATTTGACCTTGCTGTTTTATAGGATATTAGATTGTGAGGCCCACAAGGGTGCTCAGAGCCCATTTTATTTTTCAAAAATTTGAAACACGGGGTTTAGGAGTCACCTTCAGGTTATTGGGTTTAGTTAGTGACCAGGCTAGAACTAAAGTTCAGGTATTTTGCTTTCTATAGTTTAATGCAAGGAACAAATGGAAAAAGCAAGCTGAGACAGCTATGTGGGCCTGGCTATGTGACCTTTGAGGGAATCCAATACTTAACCTGGTTTTAGTATCCTCACATAAAAAATGAGGAGGTTGGTTACCAGATGATACAGCTCAGAAATTGTTTTTAATTACTTGCTTTGCACTGTAATTATTTGCTTATCATAAATGGGCTGCTGTGTGTCTGATATACGTGGTCACATGTGTGGGCTGCTATGCTTTGGCCTGGCCATCTAGTTGCGTGCATTTTAGATTTTTTACTGAAGGACATGCTAAACTGTAGAAAGTTTTGTCTTGTTGAGAAATACATGCTTTACCTAAAATCTTTACCTGTGTTGTCTTTTCAAATGATTAATTGTACCTCTACCTAAAAACTTTATTTTTTTCTATGTAGACTCTCCATTCTTTTTCTTGCTTCCCTCAGCTAGCCCCAATCTTGAAAGAATTGCCTACCAAGGAGAGTTTGTTAATTATCCGTGAATGGCTTACCAACACAATGACAACATATAGAGTGGAATTGAGGGGCAAAGGGAAATTTTAATCTGCTATTCTTAGGTCATCAAAGGGAACTTGTCATGGGGTTGAGCATGACTCTGGACACATCAGGAAATGAATACAATAGCTGATATCCAAGGCTTTGAGACTTCTAAAATATGAATGGGCAGCTCTAGGCATCGCCTGATCCTTGTACAACAGGATCCTGTAAACAGGACTCAGGGCCTCTGCTTCAGCCATGCTTCTATGTACCTCCTTTTCTGTCTGAGATACTGGCCAAACATTGTCTTTGCATAATCGGGGCAGAGTGGTGACAGTGTGACTTCCAGGCTTTCTCTAGGTGCCTCTTTATTTTTGGCCGTACATAGTCGCAGATGGCAATAGAAGCCAAAGCAGTGAGGGACATAGTGGCTGGAGCTAAGCTCTCTGAATTTGGAAGGATTGTTCCTAGGACATAAGTACTTTTTAGGTAGTTTCAGAATTTTTCAAAACACTGATAGTCACTCTTAGCACAAGTGCTAAGAATATATAATTTAAGACGATTTCCTACTTTTAATCATATATAATCATGTACAATTTCACAGAGTATCTTCATGGCCTGGGGGTGTAAGTCAGTAGTAGAGCACCTGCTTTGCATGAGAGGGCTCCTGGGTTCCTTCCCTAGCACTTCCCTCTGCCCAAAAAATGTTGCTATGCAGGTTTTTTTCTTCTATTTAATGTATAAATAGTAATTTGCCTAATTTTGGTTTAAGTAAAATTTTATTAATAGAAATATTCTTTAGTACTGGACTTGAACAGATGTCTAGAATAAACATTTTATTTTGTTTTGTTTTGTTCTGTTCTTTTGGTACCGGGGATCGAACTCAGGACCTTGTGCTTGCAAGGCAAGCAGCAGAACCACTGAGCTAAATCCCCAGCCCTAGAATAAACATTTTACATGAAAGTTGTTTTGTTCAAGACCTTCAGTAAAACTGAGTGCTGTGGGAACTAAGAGTTTCTTCTACTGAGGTCGATGGGGTGGTGGAGGGAGTGTCTCTTGGGCCTGGCCTTGGCCCCATACCTAGGGAATGGCATTTGATGCAGCCCTTGTAGGATGAAATGCCCTCGCTCAGAGATGAAGCTTTGAAATAATAGTACAGTTGTAAATTTCGCCAACATCTGGCTTGGACATTCTCTAAGGGTCTGAACCTGCCAAACATTGGGTCTTTTTCATAAAGTCTTTGCCTACCTTGGATAGCACTCAGACTTTTAATCTTTCTTTTTTTTTGGTACCGAAGATCGAACGCAGGACTGACATTTGTGAGGCAGGTGGTGGAACCACTGAACTAAATCCCCGGCCCAGGACTCAGACTTTTAGAGGTCATGCCATCAATCCCCTTCTGCAAGCTCTCTTGAACTAGACTTTATTTTTGTTCCAGGGATCGGATTGAACACAGGACCTTGTGCTTGCGAGGCAAATGCGGTGCCACTGAGTTAAATCTCCAGCCCTAGACTTTTTATTTTAAGTGGGAAATAAAAGTGGAATTGGGTGGGCTGGCAGTGTAGCTCAGTGATAGAGTACATGGTTAGCATGTGTAAGGCCCATGGTTCCATACCCAGCACCACAAAAAACAAAACCAAAAACAACAACAAAAATCATGGGATAGGGAAGGATAAGGAAAGAGAGGGATATGGCCTGTTGTTTTTTGGTTTCTTTGTTTTTAACTATGGGTTGTTTCTTGTTAGCCTCTTTTTCATGTTGATAAATAGTTCGAGTTGATAATAATGGTCAAGTTTTGAAATTTTATATGCACCTAGCTTCTACTACAATTATTAATTTAAGTCTTGTAGTTATTTAAAATAAATTGAGCTTTATCTCTTCTCGGCCTTTTGGCTAAGATCAAGTGTAATAAATTGAGCTTTTTCTTCACAAGATTCCAACTGAATTTGTGATGGATTTTTCAGGAAACAAGGAAATAGTTTTAGTAATAAAACATTAAACTTCTAAAGACATTTTTTCCATTCTGCTTCTGTATATAACCGTATTTTAAAAACTGTTTGGCTATAATTCAGTTAAGCAACCGAGATGTTTTAGACACTGAAGTTTTTTTTTTTGTTTTTTGGGGGGTTTTTTTGGTACCAGGGATCGAACTCAGGTCCTTGCGCCTGTGCGGCAGGCGGCGAAACCACTGAGCTAAATCCCTGGCCCGACCCTGAAATTTTGAAGTGAACTTCAAATAGTTTGAGAAGCGACAAAAAATATATATATTGTGCTGAAGGACTAAACTATCCACAAAACTCAAAAACATTACAAATGCTTGCTTGGTGTTCTAAAATTGTGCTTTGTCATTTTCTGCTTAGAGACATAATGTATTTGTTTAATTCTCTTTTAACTCCTTTTTAACCTTATTTCAGGAAGGGAGAGTGAACAGAAATCAAGTAACAAGAGAAATTTAAGGAAAGTTTTGAAGATAAATCCCTCCCTCACTAAGGAAATAAAAACAGTCTTGGAGCAGAGCTTGGTGGAGAAACTGGAAACCTTGGGCATTAATGCAGTATGTTCACCCCTTTGTGGTATATTTTCTAATTTGCTATATGTTGGTTCCTAAAGCAGGATGGGTCAGAGAAGAGAGGAAGGCCTGTCAGTTCTGTCCATATTTGGAGAGCAGAGGTTGATATGACTTGCTGTCAAACACCTGGATGCTATTCATTTGTGTGCCTATTGCATTTCTAAGACCTTCACAAACACTGACTCGATTAAATATAGAAACAAGTCTCAGAAATAAGTGGCATTATTATCTGCATTTTGTAAAAAGGTTAAGTAACTTGATTAGGGTCACATGACTCGTAAGGAAGAAAGCTCGGCAGGGTTTGTATCCAGGATGGTCGCAGTGCAATGTACAATTCTGATATTAACCTCAGATCATTGCCCCTCACAGATCCACACTTGGTAAATACTTGTGGAATGAAAGGATAGATGAATTGTATTTCTTTCTTTTTTGGTACCAGGGATTGAACTCAGGGCCTTGTGCTTTCGAGGCAGGTGGCAGCACCACTGAGCTAAATCCCTGGCCTGAATTGTGTTTCATATTGTTTCCAGAATGAATATTTCAGCACATCATATTACATATAAATTCTTTCTGCTTTCTACATTTTTTTTTTTTTAATGTGGTACTGGAGATTGAACTCAGGTCCTTGAGCTTGCGAGGCAGGCAGTGGAACCACTGAGCTAAATCCCTGGCCCTGCTTTCTACATTTTTAATCAGTATACATAAAATACACAAATCTTATCAACTTGATTGATTTTTATACCTATAAATATACATGTGCCTGCCTATTGTATATGTATAAATAAATATGTGTAAGCAAAAATATGTGAATGCATATACATGCATGGACACACACGTAGGCACAAACATCCGTGTACATCATGTATCTGCTTGATAGGTGGTCATGTATAGTGTATGCATGCATACAAGTATATGAATGCATGTATGAGTAAACATACCTGGATATATTTGTGTGTGTGCATGTTGTGTACTTATGGTATTGTGTGTACATGGATTGTGTGTGTACAGAGGATTGTGTGTACATGGATGTTTGTGTGTACATGTGTGTATATATGTGTCATCTGTACCCAGCATCCAGATAATAAGGTTGGACGTTTCTAACACCCTGGATGACCCTCTTTTTACCTCCCTCATCAGTACTATCTCCTATCTTCTAACTAGAGTTAACAGAATCTTAGTTTTGCTTGTTCTTGAACCCCATATAAGCGAAGTCATATACTGTGTAATAATGTATTTTGTCATATTTTCTTCTGCTTTTATTTTTGTTATTCATGCCTATTGTTTCACGTAGCAGAAATTCTTTTATTGAAGTGTAATAATCTGTTGTATGAATATGCTGCAGAATCTCTCTTTTGTTGCTGGACATGTAGGTTTTCAGTTTGGCCTGTTCTTAGCTATTAACTTTTATACATGTCTTTTGGAAGACACAGGTCATCAAAATCGGTATCTTTTTCTTGGGACTTTGTCTGGGAATGAAATTGGTGGGTCAAAAGGTTTATATGTTTAATGGAATAGCCACTGCTAAATAGTTTTCCCCAAAGTATGAACTCACATTATCCCTAACAGTGCGTGAAAGTCAGTTGTTTCACATCTTTCACCAATTCTTAGTATTCTCAGTCTTTAGTATCTACCTAAATTCTTTTTAGGTGAGTTTCAACCACCCTCAGGGCAGTGGAAAGCAAAGATATTTGTGGAATGCCCCTGGTTCCTCTGCAAATTGCTTCTTTAAACAGATTTTTGTTTGTTTGTTTGTTTGTTTTTTGCTTGTTTGCATATGGCTTCTGGATTTTAATTTTAATTTAACCTTTTATCCTAAGGTTATAAGACCATTCTGGTTTTTTCCCTAATGGTTGGGGAGATTGTTTGTTTCCTGTTTTTTTGTCTGTTTTGTTTTGTGTCTATCTGGACTTTAGGAATTAAATTTAGAAACTGATTTTTCAAATGTAATTTTTCTTCTAGTTAGAGCAGCTTTCCCTGTGTCATCTGTTGAATAAACCATCCTTTCCCCATTTGTTTAAAATGACACTTTAATCATATAGGAAATCTCTATATGTATTTGGATTTATTTTTGGACTTCTTGCTTTTTTTGCCCTCTTTGTATTCATTTGCCAATGCCATACTGATTTAATTATATTAGCTTTGTCATTTATTTTCATATCTTCCATTGGCCATGGCTTCTTCATTAGTCTTCTTATTTCAAAAATTTCTTGGAAGGTCTTCTGTGTTTTTTGTTTTTCAGTGGACTTTAGAAAAACATCCCCAGTTCCAGAATAACTCCTGTTGAGATTCTAATTAAAATTACTTTAACTTTTCATATGAATTAGGAAGGATAGACATTTGAGGTACTAGGTCCTTTCATCCAGCTGGAAGGCATAGAAAGACAAGCATTAAGCAGCTGATCAGAGACCACAGATGGAAGATCTTCGATGATAGATTTTATGAAGTGAAATGAAGGAAAGGGGTGGGTTGATCAAATAACTGAGATCAGAGAAATCTTCTTGGAGGTGGCACCAACCTGAGGGTGTATATCTGTCCTGAACAGCGAGGTGAGTAGTGGAGCTGCCTTCTGGCAGGGGAAGGTTGAAGGAAGAAGGATGCAGAGGGGAATGGGGTGGAAGACGCGAGATGCTGTTATTATTATTATTATTATTATTTTTTGGTAACCGGGGATCGAACTCAGGACCTTGCGCTTGCGAGGCAGGCACCGGAACCACTGAGCTAAATCCCCGGCCCCAGATGCTCTTATTATTAACTAACTAGCCCTTCAGCTAGTTTTCTTTTCAATAGGTTCCCATCAAATCCACATTAATTTTCTCAGGTCACCTCTGTAGTCATGCTAGTCCCAGGATTGAAAGTCACCTCTGCTGACTCTTCTTTGTTCTCTGTGATCGACCTTTCAGCTTTTCATGTTGGCCTTCCATCTCCTTTTCCAGCCTGATCTCCCAGGCTCTTGTAGGATTGGCCTGTGTGATGTGGTTTCACTGTTTCAGCGCCACTGCTTCTCTTGCCCACAACACACCCTAATCCAGCACTTACCTGTCTCAACACTCATTTCTACTTGCTTGGCCCCACCCCTCTATTAGCCCACACCTCAGCCTCCCAGTTCTGTCTTCTACGGCCACAGAGGCCTCAGATGGCCTCTCCTGGGATCCCTTTGGTCCCTGTCACATGGCCTCAGTGGTCACACATTGGTCAGCAGTCACACCTCTGCTGTGTCCAGCTGCACTGGGAGCTCCTTTGGGGTGTGCGAGGTATGTTACATGTTGGGGCCACTGCCTACTTTACATGCATCAGGAGCCCAGAAAGGATGAGTTGAAACATTGGTATAATTAGTGCTGACTTGTGCTCGGGTAATGGAAAACATCCCTGAATTTGTAGGAAAATGGATGCACCTTGAGTCCATAATGTTAGGGGAAATAAATCAGATACACAAACTTAAATATTGCGTTGTTTCTCTCATATGAGAAAGTATAAATAAAGAGTAAAATAAAAGGTAATAGGAAGCAGACAGATAAAACTTCTAATATAACATCTTACTCCTTCAGGACATACGTGGTATTCCAAGTGACCACTTGAATATTGTGATGCGAGCTGTGGAATCAACAAGACATGAGCGAGAAAGACAAATACCGAACATGCAGCAAATCCGAGAGCGCCTTGAACATCAGCTCAGCAGTAAAATTGAAGAGAGAACATTACTCTCTTCAGGTAAGACTGTTACCGACTGCCTTTCCATTGTTGCTAGTTTTTAACAACCTTTCATAATTTTAAAAAGTTTACAAACTTTGGCACTTCATTGGCAACACTCTTGTTATTTGTACTGGTGAGTGTTTGGCCTTGGGTTTTACTTCTGTGTGAAAAAAATCCCTGGAGTCTGGACCGCAGACCCTGGAGACAAGCTTGTTTGTTTCCCTGGCACCAGAAACAGTATTGTGCTATTTCGTTTTTTCACTTTATTGACCATAATGGCCATGGAGACTCATGAATGACACTGCTATTCCAGATAAGTACACTGTTTCTCAAATGGACACGCTTTCAACTGGAGAAGTACCCAAAGCAATCCAACTTCCTCCCAAAAGCAGACAATTGGTTAGACAAAGACCTGTTTTTACTGATAGGACGCCTGTTCCAAAGTGAGTATTTTCGACCCTAAATTGTTTTTTATTGTTTGTCTTAGCCGCTTCAGGCTGGCGTATAATATACCATAGATTGGGTGGCTTACTTGACAGAAATTTCTTCTCCCACGGTTCTGAAGGCTGGGAGTCTGAAATCAGGGTCCCGACTGTCCAGGGTCCTCTCTAGGCCTGGCCAACAGCCACCTCTTGCTGTGTCCTCACATGGTGGAGAGCAAGCTCCAATCCCTTCCTCTTCTTGTAAGGGGTCCCACCATGGAGGCCTAGTCTCATGACTTCGTTTAAGCCTAATGACTTCCCAAAGTTTCTACCACCAGATACTATCACACTGGGGATCGAGTCTATACCATAGGAATTTGGTGGATCATGAACATCAAGTCCATAATCAGTTCCTTTCAGTTTCTTGTTGACACTGGAGATTCATTGGTTTCTTTCTTTAATATATGTTAAAAGAGAAATATCACCAATTTCATACAAGTTTATGTTAAATTATATTACTCATGTGTACACTTTAGAAACTTTTTTTTTTTTTTTTTAGAATTAAGAAAAATATCATAGAAGACCATCTTCCCAGAAAGTCTTCATCTACTTCGTGAGTCTGAGGCGAGGTTGTGGGGAGAGAGGGTATTTAAGATCTTTTCACTGAACAGTCCTTTCCTTATAAATTAGTATGCTCATTGTGGTTAACTAGAGTCACGACTGTTAAGCTTCACAGTTTGTGATCTGTTACGTGAGACACATCTTTATCAGTTATGTAAAGCAGTAGCAGTTAACCACATTATGGTCCCCATTAGGAAGGGGGACCACACCTCAGTCATTCCCAAGTCCCTTCCTGTCTGGGCAGTGGAGTAATTTCTCAACAAGCGCATTTAAGTCAAATGGAAGGTGTTGAGTTTTCGTGGCTGCATCCACCTTAGTATAAATTTTAGATGATGTTTTCGTGTTCTGGCCTTTTATAGGGGCAGATGGTGACCCTAGACCGAATTCTGTGAGGTTCTCCAAACACCAAGAATCCTTATCCAGTTGCTCCTCAGCTGTGAGCCACTGACTCAGTTGATTCCGGTTTAAGTCTTGATTTCCTTAAAAATGTTCTGCAGAATGGGATAATGCTGGTTTTCTCACAGGATAATTTTACAAATTAAATGAAAATACAATAAAAGGGCTGGGCTCAGTGTTTGCCACTTGTGAGTACTCAATAAATTTTAGGTATATTTACTCTTACTAATTCTGAATAAGACTAGTTTTGTTTTTGGGGTTTTTTTGGTACCAGGGATCAAACTCGGGACCTTGTGCTTTCAAGGCAGGCGGTGGAACCACTGAACTAAATACCTCCCCACCGCCAAGACTAGTTTTATTGTCATTGAATTTCACCTTATTCTGAATTTCAGCTTATTGGCCTTATTCTGAAGATATCGAAGCCATAAATTTCTCTTCCCCAAGGCACTGTGTAGTAGAGACAAATATTGATTCATTGTTCAAAAGCACTTTTCACGGACATGATCTCATAGGAAGAGCTTTTTAATGAGATGGCATGAGTGAATCAAGACTCACGAGGCTGATGTATTCTCTGGAATTTAGGTGCTTTACACATATTCTTTAAATGAATGAACACTGCTCTGAACTTCTATTTCATTTTAGAATGGAGGTGATACTTCATGTAATTATACAAATGGGGTTGGGTATATAGAAGTACATTGTATGGTACAGTGTAAAGGTGAGTTAGAAGTAATGACATTATTTAATTTTTTTTTTTTTGGTACCGCGGATTGTACTCGGGTCCTTGCGCTTGCGCAGCAGGTGGCGAAACCACTGAGCTAAATCCCCGGCTCAAATGACATTATTTTAAAAGAGTAGTCTTACTGTGGAAGATGTTCTTCCTTCCTTGAGAAATGTTTTCCTTAGGACCATAAAGAACAAGAATATTGAGAATACACGCAGTGGGGCTTCGAGGGGAAAGGTCATAGCTTTAGTCCGTCTTGGTAACCATGCTGCCTGGTTGGCTGATGTGGCTCTGGAATGATCCCTCAGCCTTGTACAGAACTCTGGGGCCTCCCTACCTTCTGATCTGAGGCCACACACTCTAGAAAGTCCCCAAGAAGGTTCTCACCGCTTTAGGAGGGATTTGGTTTGTACAACACCTGCTTTGGTTTGGATTTATGTAGGACACCTCCCTTCAGTTCAGAGGAGGAGCTGGACGATGACGGCTTCATTCAGGCCTATGTGTCCCCGGAGTTACTTCTGGGACAGTCGTCCAGGAGCAACAAGAGTGGTGTCGGAAAGAACATCGTCAAAAGTGACACAGACTGGACCGAGGGAAGTGAAATGGAGGACTCTGATGTTTCTCCCAAGCCCACAGGTGAGCTTTGAAAGTCCTGCAAATTGGGTTATAGGACAGTGGTCCCTTCCCAGGGTCACCGCAGGCTCATCCAGAAGGCACTGGACCTAGCAATGTGGATGCTTTTAGCAACCAGCCCATCTTCAAGCTGGAGGAGAGGGAAGACCTGGGGGTACCTGGGTGCGTCCGTTTCTAGGGCCGCTGTGACACAGGACCACAGCTGGGTGTCACTGTCCTGGGGGCTGGAAGTCCAAGATCAGGGCATGGGCAAGGTGGCTTCCTCGTGAGGATTGTTCTGGGGCTGTGTCCTTAGCTCGTTGATGGCTATCCCCTCCCTGTGTATCTTCACATCATCCTCCCTCTGGTCACATAGGTTAGGATTCATGACTCACTCTTGTTTTTTTTTTTTTTTGGTACTGGGGATTGAACTTGGGACCTTGGGCGTTCGAGGCAGGCGCCAGAACCACTGAACTAAATCCCCAGCCCATAGGACTCACTCTTAATGACCTTACTTTAGCTATCTCTTTAGATATCCAATCCCCAAATAAGACCACATTCTCAGGTGCCAGAGGTGAGGACTTCAACCTCTGGATTCACCGGGGCACAGTTTAACCCACTAACATTTGGTGACTGTGAGAGTGACTTTCTAATACACTGTGCCTTTTGGCATAGATTGGGCCAGTTGTTTGTTTGTTTTTCTTTTGGTACCCATTATCGAACTCAGGACCTTGCGAATGCAAGGCAGGCGTGGTGCCGCTGAGCTAAATCCCCAGCCCTGGGGCAGTTTTAAAGAAAGGCGAAGTCCCAGTCTGTGACTACTAATAACTTGCTAAAGAGAAGAGTAATTTTTTTTTAAGTTCTTTTTTGTGTTTTGTTTTCTTGAGTTAGCATCTCACTGTAGTTCAGGCTGGCCCTGACCTCACTGTGTAGCCTAGATTAACCTCAAACTCGAAGTGATCCTCCTGCTGGGATTATAGGCGTGCGCCACCACGCCCAGCCTGAAATTCTGCAATATAATTTAAAATTATATAGTTTGGACATTTCAGGTATAATATTGTTTTATTATATATAATTTATATATTGTGTAGCTACATAATTATGTAAAATATAACTAATTTGAAAATAGTTTATATTGTTTTGGAGAATATCCTTTTATTTTTTATTTTATTTTAGTTTTTTTGGTATTGGGGATCGAACTCGGGACCTTGTGCTTGGTGAGGCAGGTGGTAGAACCACTGAGCTAAATCCCCTTTCATGGAGGAATACTGAAATTAAAGTTTCTGACCACATATTTGAGTGACATCATCCTTTTTTGATTTAAAATAAAACCTTTATAGATTCTTGTCTGGAGTATCATGATTGACTTTTTTTTTTGGTACCAGAGATCAAACTCGGGTCCTTGTGTTTTTGAGGTAGGTGGCGGAACCACTGAGCTAAATCCCCAGCCCCCGTGATTGAATTTTAAAAGGAATTACAGTATCCATGTTTTACTTTTTTTCCAACCCCTAAATACATCAATTAATGTTATAATATATAATTATGCAGAAAGGTTAGACTCTTTCAAAGTTTCCTGTAAGGTTATTTTGGAAATGAAGACAGATGCAGTTATGAGAAAACTTTTCATGACTAATTTCTGTTATCTTTTAGGAACCTCCATTAAAACACTAACTGAAAAAGTTGAAAAGATGGTTTCACATCACAGAAATGTGAATAAGCCAGTTGGTGGGATTAATGTTACTGATGTGTTCATGATAAAAGAAGAATTACAAGAAGAACTGAAGGTGAAATCGCTTTTACTTGATTAACATGCATTAATTCATCTTTTGATGAATATACCTTTTTCTGTTTTGTTTTGAGACAGGGTCTTGCTATGTATTCCAGGCTGGCCTTGAACTCACTATATGGCCCGGGCTGGAATTTGAGGTAATCCTGCCTCAGCCTCCCGAGTGGTGGGATTACAGGCATGCACCACCACACCCAGCTGATGAATATATTTTAATCATTATGTTTGATAGTTAAATATAAACAAATGTAAATATTTAGCATAGTAGAGATGGAGATTTTCATCTTATTTTGCAAATTTTTAGTATTGTATTTCAGTGTCATACAGAATCAAAGATACTGGAGTGATAACCGGTAAAGCCTGAACATCCCTAATCTGAGAAGTCCAAAATCCTGAACTTTTTGGGCACCAACATCGAGCTCAGAAAAGTTCAGATTCTGGGTCTAGGGAGTCACTCCACGGTGAAGACTGTGCTCAGCACGCATGAGGTCCTGGGTTCAGTCCCCAGTCCACATGCGCACACAGAAACACACAGTTCAGAATTTGAACCACTTTGGACTGCTGATTTTGGGTTATGGAGATTCATAACCTGTAAAGTCTATGCAGATATTCAAAAAATATGAAGAACTATAAAGTCTGAAACACTTCTGATCCAAGCATTTTAGATAAAGGGTGTACTGTAATAGTGCATCTCTTGAATACTGCACTTCACAGGCTTTTGGAATTCTAGGGACTTTGTAGGGGTTAGCCCCACGTGGGAGGTGGAGTCAGTGGAGAAATGCTTTCAGAGACAAGTGTGAACCAGGAGACCAGGCCATGCGTATCCATGCTTGTAGCAGCACAGTTCATAATAGCTAAATCTTGGAAGTGGCCTAGATGTCCATCACCAGATGAATGGATAAAGAAAATGTGGTATTTACACACAATGGAGTACTACTCTGCCATAAAGGAAGATGAAGCTGAGCCGGGATTTAGCTCAGTGGTTTTGCTGCCTGCCTCACAAGCGCAAGGTCCCGAGTTCAATCTCCGGTACCAAAAAAAAAAAAAAAAAGGAAGTGGGGTGTATTATGTACATAAACCAACTCTGCAGGAGGAAGGTCAACATTATGTCCTGCAAACCTGGACCAGGAAAAGAGAGACAGACAGACAGGCAGGTCCTGTCCCTTTTGTGCATAGCAGAGAAGAGGCTGGAATGTTTTCCGAGCAGTTCTGACACCCAGGACGCCAGGCTCTGTGTGAGTGGAGCTCTGCTGTTGTATTTCTGGGCAGCTTATCTGTGTCTTCCAAGAGCAGTCACGCCTAAGTTTTTACAGAAATTAGATTTAATTCCTGCTCTTCTGTGGAATCCAGAACATTCTGTCAAGCTACTTCCATTAGTGCTACTTGCGTTACACAAGCTAAAAATGAGAGGAAGTCGGGCTTTGTTCAGGAGAGTGCTTGGTTCCTCAAAGGGCTGTTCCCGCAGGGCTTGTGTGTGTAGTGTTTCAGGAATTTTCGAAATTCATAACTGATAAGAAGAAAAATATATTTCCATGGCATGAAACAAAAAAGAGGTGATTCCTTCAGCTTTTGAAACAGGGACTTCCAAATCCATTCATTGCTGTGCAAAAATGGCCTGGATTTTGGATCCTCTTACCATTTGCATTTGTTTTGTTTTGTCTTGTTTTGTTTTGTTTTGTTTGAAGGTCTCACTATCTGGCCCAGGCTGGCCTTGAACTTGTGGTGATCCTCCTGTCTCAGCCTCTCTAGTGCTGGGATTACAGGTGTGCGCCACCACATCCAGCAGTTCTCAGCTTTTCTCATCATTCAGTGTCAGCTGCTCAGCCTAAACTGCACAATGATTTCAGGGTGCTGCTCTTTAAGAAACATGAGTTACACTCCATGTATCCATTTTAGTGTGCAGATGTGGATGATGATGACTGGGACATATCATCCTTAGAGGAAGAAAAATCTTTGGGAAAAAAAGCTGGGAAAGAACAGAAGGACCCTCCACTTGTGAAGAATGAGTCAAATTCTACTCACGTGCGAAGTGCCTGGGGTGCGCTCTAAGGAACCCATGGGAGAAGGTGTGATGCCCTCACCCCCAGTCCATTCCTGATTAGTTGTTTCATCTCTGTAAATAAATACCTGTTTGATATATGCTAGTAGATCATCACATTATATAAGTATCATTGGATGCTGTATGTTATTTAAAGACTGAATATTTACAACTTACCAATACATTTACTGATCATTTTTATTTACTTATTTTATTTTTGTTATATTCTTTTTCCATATCTCCAAATAATCTCTTCATGCAGATGCCCCATAGAAATTCAGGTTTCTGGTCATCTACCTGAATGAGACCAATCTTCTGGCAGCCTTCCTCTAACCCTCTGTTTGCTACTAAATATTTTTCTTGATTTTCTTCCAAGGGAAGTTTTTCTTGTAGCCTTTCAGTCAATGGCATGAATTACAAATGAAATCATTAGTGGAAATGCTTGCCATTCACTTAGTTTAGAGCCTGGATAAATACGGTAACTTATCTTTCAACAGATTTCATTCTTAAAATTGGAAAACTGTAATTTGTATTTTTTATCAAAGTGGTTCTCACACATGGTGGGAACCAAGGTGAACAGAGCCCCCCGCCCCCATATCTTACCACCCCAGGTCTCAGGAGTGGACCCAGACCCCAGTCCCTTGATTTGACAGCTTCAGACTTTGACTGTCGCTGTCCCCTGCCGAGACAGGACTTGGCTCATTCCACCAGCTGATTACCTCTCGCACCCCTCCTCACTGATTCTGCACCTTATTTATAATTTTAGTTAGCACTCATCCTCCACGTGTGCATTTTCCTCTCTCAGCAGGATCTTGTGCACCCCCTCTGGGAAAATGAGCTATCACCGCCTTGTCCCTCTGCTGCCATCGACCAAAACGTCAGTACTTACTGTCACCTTGTCAGATAATAACACGACTGTCACAGAGCCCTCATGAAGCTGCTTGTGCTGAGGATTGACTCTAATCTTTGAAATCCAAAAGCTCATGTGTGTCACATGCCACTTAAGTGACAGGCCAGTGTGACCAAGGCATGACCCACACCCCACAATGAAAGTTTCTAGTCAAACTGGAGTGCCATTCCGTGCACTGTACTGCTTCAGTAGCTGAGAATCCTGGCACTTTTAAAAGTTTATGTACCTTAGAAAAATCTGTTTTTAACATTTAACCCTCTGGTATAGAGTTTTGTGTTGACTTGTTGATTTTATTCTCCTTTCTTTACAACATCTGCTCCCTCAGAGGTATTGATACTGTACTGCCACTGGTGGACTGGTCACCTTGAGTTTCCAGGCCCTATAATGAAGGCTAGGGAAGGAGAAGCAGAAACTTTGTGGGCTGAAGGGCCAGGGTCATACGAGGGGATCCTAGAGATGTGCCCAGTTTGTGCTGGATTTTACAGTGGGCTCCTGCATAGCTCATGGGGGCTGGGACTGGGGATTCCCGAAGAGAGTAGAACTCTGAGTGATAAACGACAATATGGAATCATGGCTTTTTCGGGCTTGACTGTGTGTTTGTTTAACCACTGGGTATTCTTTTCTTCCTTCTCCCTCTCCCTCCTCAGGACTTCAAGAAATGAGTGCTTTAAAAAGCAGCTTAGTAGCTGAGCCTGATCGGAGTGACTCTTCAAAAGATTCTCCCAGAAACCAACAGTGTTCAGTGGCGGCCTACACACTTCTAAAGCCCCTGCCTTACAGTGTTTCTCTCAGTAACAAGGATGCCACCTCAGAGAACAAGGGTCTCTTCAATAGCACTTAATACAGTATTGAAAAACAGTCAGCAGTATTTTAAAGCATAGATAGGTGTTTCACTTCTGCAGCTAAAAAAATAACATGCCATTAAATTCAGAAAAAGTGTCTTCTTCAGAATGGTACTCCAGTGTTAAGTGCATTTTTTCAACTTTTTTTTTAATGTATAGCAAATTTTGGCTTGGATTATTACAGCTTTTTTATATCTTATGTATATTGTCACATTGGACACATTGATATTATAAAACTCAGTTGGACTTTAAATTGCGTTAGTGAGCAGTAAAATCTTAAGAGTTAGACTGATTATTTGTCATATTAGAAGTTTAGAATGATAATAATATAGCTAGGCCAATGTTAAATACATCTTCCTGAATTTCTGGGTCATATTCACCTTTGGGTCGCTGTAAGCATGTTGCCACTAAATGGTTATTTTCTGTGCTGTAATCTTTTATCCTGGATATTTTATGAATATAATGTAGCTATTTAAAATGCCAATTAATTTATCAATATGAATAGCAAAGCGTTACTGACTCACATGTGTAGGTAGTTTTTCTTCTTTTGGACTTGAAAAATATCCAACTCACCTTATAAAATACCTCAAAACTAATTTAGTTATGTTGTTGAACAATGACATTGTTAAAGGCCAAAAGGTTCATATGAGATGTTTTTTGCATTTTTTATACTTTGTGGTACTATCTGTACTTTGTTTCCAAAAAAAGTAACATTTTAACTAAATGGTTGATTGGATTTTAGATCTCTTTACATTTGTCAAGGTTACCAGTAAAGCCCTCTCCATCACACCCTTGTGACTGTGGCTGATTATTCTGAGATGATTTCTGAGTGAAATTTATACTTTTTTTGGAGACCGGATCTCGCTATGCAGTCCAGGCTGGCCTTGAGCTCACTATGTAGCCCAGGCTGGCCTCGAACTCTTGGTGATCCTCCTGCCTCAGTCTCCTGAGTGCTGAGATTGTAGGCACTCCCCACTATACCCAGCTGATATATACTTTTGTGGGGACTTAACTAGAGGAGAAGCCCTGGTAGCTATGCCATGTAACATCCTGGCTTTAGAATAAACCTGTTTCTACCTCCCCAGGGCCCTTTTTACTTGTACCTATTCTATATCTGTAAACATTTCCCCAACTTCCTGCAAGAGCATTTTAATGCAAATACACTCGTTCTGTTTCTAAAATCTTTACTAAATGATAAGTTTCACGTAGAAGCATAGAGCTAAATCAACCTATGAAATCAGTGTGTCTGAGATAGCCATGCATTATTTTGTTCACACAGTCATTTCTGCAGCAAATATTTATTAGCCACTTGGTTTTTTTTTTTTTTTTTTTTTTAAGTACCAGGGATCGAACTCTGGACCTTTCCCTTGCGAGGCAGGCGGCAGAACCACTGAGCTAAATCCCCGGCCCATATGACCCTCATTTTAAAGATATGAGAAACAGTTATTAAGTAACTTGCCAAAGGCCATACATACAGCTAGAAAGTGACAAGAGCATCTGCAAACCAAGAATCTTCCAAGTTCTGTGTCTTGGTCTTGAGCAGATAGGCTGTGGAAAATGTCTGCTTCTGCTAAAAACTAATCCCAGTATTTAAATTAAGTCAATGTGTTTGTGTCACAAAAGCCAGTCTTTTATCTGTCTAGTCCGTAGCATTTTTTTTTTTCTACTACATTTGGTTTGTTCCTTTTCCTCTGGACCATTACCTTCTAGGAGCCTCCCTGATAGCCAGCTAACATGTTTCTGTTTATCAGCAGAATTTTTCCATACCTTCATCCTCTACCTGAAATTTTTCAGTACATTTTTACCAGCTCAACTGTAAGTAAAGGGAAAAAAAATTGTTTTAAATGCACACCCACACAGTCCTGTCCACACACTAGCCGGAAGCACCTACCTTCCCTTTATGTCTTTCAAGTACTGTGCTAACATGGCACTAACTCGTATGGAAATTTAAACAAACTTGTTCATTTCCTTTTCTTTCTATTCAGCACCTCCAAACAATGTGATTTTTTTTTTCCCTTTAAGGCTTTCACACTTCAGAGAAATGATGTATTCACCTGTGTTGCAATTCATAGTGAACAGCTTCCTCCAGATAACACAGGTCCGCTGAGCTGCATCCGCAGCCCTCCCTGGCCAGCCTGACCCCTCCCCCCCTTGTGCTGGGGGTGGGTGCTGGATCTGAGGGACCCCTGCATTCTCCAACCGATCTGTGTTCTCAGCTCTCATCAGTTTCAATTCTGTATTTTCCCCTGGACTGTCCCAGCTCTAAGTCCTGTTTGTCACTACTGTGACAGGTTTCTCAAACTCTGTTTTAACTTCCTTCTCTGTAAATGCAGGATAAGAAAAATACATGTCGCATAGGGAGGCCTGAGGGGCTAAGGGGCTAGGTAGGGCATGTAAACTTTGTGTTCATGGTGATGACTGCTGCCCTCGTGGGCATATTATACTTAGGCCTGGCTCTCGGCATCTATGACCTTGTTCAGAAATTACTGGAGCAACTCACATGTCTTGAAAAATGGCAAGTCTCTCAATTCCCAGTTAATTCCCTAAACAGGACCTGTAAAGACAGAGCCCATCAGTTCTGAGTGAGGCAGGTGCCATGCTGGCTCTGGGATTTCCTTTGTTGCTTTCAGAGTTCACCCTAGCTGTGGCCAAAGCTCAGCTCCTGCTGAAGCTCTGCTGTTTCAGAGAAGCCTGGGCAGTTTCTTAAGGTGGATGTGCCACATAAAGGGCAATAACACTTTGTCCTCACTGGCCCTTCCTTGAGCCATAATAATGAATGACAGGTGTGACAAATGGGTGTAAGACACTAGAAGGCAACTCGATGCAGCCGCCAATAACTTGTGTATTTAACTTGGACGTCTTGTGAGGAACAGTCTCAGATTGGCTCCACGCTGTTTCGAAGACACCGCTCTTTATATACTTCCTGTTTATGAATGAAACGAGGAGGGTCAAATATCTCAAGGTATAAATGATCAAGAAGGCTGTGTTACAAAAAGTTCTTGAACCTTTGGTATCAGATGCTTTAAACATCCTCTAAATGTATGAAATGTACAAATCCTGTAAATAACCTGTTTATTTTTTTATAGAAACCCATAACAGAAAATGATTAGTGCATAACCGTGTAAGAACATTTACATCCATACAATCAACAAATTCTTCAAATTCATATTTTACAAATAAGTTTGATTGTTAATTATAGGAGGGTCTTCGATGGGCTCATTATTGTGAACAGTCTGCTTTGATAATAAACTCAAGACACAGCCTTCCAGCAAAGCTCTTCAAACATAAGCATTTTTATCAAACTGTTTTGAAGGGCTTGTGGTTTTAAAATCTCCTTCTCCGCCATGATACTTTGTCCGAGAAGACATGATTGATGTGGCTCCGTTGTATGCATAGCCCATTCTGAAAAGGCAAAAACAGTTTGGGAGATTCCATTCTACTCATGGGACAAACAAAAACTGGATGAAAACCATTTCTGCCCATTTCTGTCAGTAGCTAAGCTTGAGTCTTCCTGTTTCTCCTTAGCTTTCTTCCCTCCTCTAGCTTTGAGAAATAGCTCAGTGTCATTTATAGCTCAGTGTCATTTCTAAGTAGCTTGCATGACAAAGAATCTCTGCAGAAGAGATTCATGACTTACTCATTTGTTCAGTTATTCTTTTTCAAAGCTGTTTTTAAAAAATTCACCTTCCTGGAACCTAGACTTCAGTAGTGACCTTCATCAATAATTTCTGCCTATATGCTGATGAGGCCAAGGTGAAAAACATGCCCTCACATTTAGGTTCATTTTTTAATTTTTTATTTTTTTGGTACCGGCGACTGAACTTGGGACCTTGCGCTTGCAAGGCAGGCACCAGAACCACTGAGCTAAATCCCTGGCCCAAGTTCATATTTTTAATTACAGAAATACTTTTGGAATGTGATAATGATGAGCTCTTTTTGTTTAAAAACTGACTATATTCCTAGGCTTTTTTTTTTTTTTGTACTAGGGATCGAACTTGGGTCCTTGCGCTTGTGAGGCAGGAGGCAGAACCACTGAGCTAAATCCCCGGCCCCATATATTCCTAACATTTTCAATTCTGGGCTTTTGAAGTTTCAAAGGATCACATGACCTGTCTGCAGTTTGTCCCATGCATAATGATGATTTACAATAGTATAGTACCTTTTAACAGATAATTTTTGTCTCATTCCTACCTGGGTGTTTTGTTGTTGTCAGATATTGAGAAGCAAAATATGACACCACCAATTATGCAGAGTGAAGCGCCTGCCCATCCAATAAACAGAGCAGCTCCTAATTCATACCTGTGAGAAAATATGACACAAGTATTATAGCTCACTTTGGGGGGAGGGGTTAAGCAGCATTTAACCCTGCTAGCCACCATTTACCAAAGACCCATTATACTTTTTTCTACTGGAACTTGTAAAGGAAGTGGTAATACTTTTGTATCTGTAGAATGCTTTAAACTTCTGAAAGTGTTTTATGGGGATAGCTTTTTTTTTTTTTTTGGTACTGGGGATTGAACTCGGGTCCTTGCACTTGTGCAGCAGGTGGCGAAACCACTGAGCTAAATCCCTGGCCCTGGTGATAGCTTTTTTACACTTCCCCAACATTCTAAAAGGAAATGAGGGTGTCTAGCCAGGCAGGGTCAAAACCCAGGTCTCTTGACTTATTGGCATCTCTTGTTCAGTGCTTTTGCTTCCCCAAACTTTCCATTTATTCTCCCTGCGGGATAAATTATTTTGGCACACTGAATTTAAAAAGGGGAGGCCACCTCTGCTTTCATTTTCCATCAATTCAGTAAGTCTTTGTCAATACCAGTCAGGTGTAAATAAACCATAGGTACAAGGTGTCCACCAAGGATCAGGGATAGAAATGGCATCACCTGATTAATCACTATAATTTAGTGGGGAGATGAATATGCAACTGTGATCATGAGCATGGTATGAAGCATCTTCTAGGCCACTATACTCTGCAGATAACCTCAGCAGATGCAAAGATAAAGGAGGCAGCTCCTTCCTTGGGAGGTCACTATACAAAGGTAAGGGTAATGCTACTGAGCATAGGAACGCGTCACCTGGCAAGGAGTGCTAGAGGAAATCCTTTTGGTTGAGGAACAGTCACCCAAACAAATGACTGAGAACACACAAAAGCCTCAGGGTTGTGTGCTGCTCCCATGTTTGCCTGTCCCTTTCCTGGAGAATAAGTATTTGTTTTATTTTTATAAAGAATGACTCATTTGGGGCCCATACACCCTCACTGCAGTGCAAAAAACCCCTCACAACAGTGGTTTTCGGTATACAGTGAAGCCAGAGTGGGACAGTGTTTGGATGACACAGAACCCAAGGAGGAGCTGAGACATGGAAAGTCAGAAGCGAAGATGGAGCCCAAGCCCAGCCCCATTCCCAGCTGTCCCCTCCCCTAACCAGGTGGCCACTGGATGGTGCAGTTGTGGCCACTCGAAGGGGATCGTCCTGAGCCTCTCATCCCTTGCTACTTGCCATGTCACTATCTGAGCTCTGGTCCTCAGCATAGGCAAGTGTTCTAGTGTGTACTCGGGGCAGGTGGGGTTAGTGTAGCCCCCACCACTAACCAGGAGAACAGGAAGCAACAGGGACCTAGGGGCACTGGTGCATTTTCAACTAGGATGGGGCCATGTGCACATAAAATGTTGCCCTGTGATCCCTCCTTTTCTCACTCTTGTGCTAAATTTCCTGGGACAGCAGGTGACAGGTGAGGCCAGGAATAATAGTGACAGAACACCTCGGCTTTGGCACTGTACCTAGCTCTGGAACACTGATTATGCTCTGGGAGCCCAAAACTTCTCCAAGGGTTCACATCATAAACAGAACCTTGGTCTAAGTGATGAAGGGCATCCTCAGTCTACTCACACACAAAATCATCCCCAAAGAGGGTTGAGAAGTGGAGTGAGAAAAGGAAATGAACTGGCCCATTCTACTTTTGCTGCCATTCAGAAGGCCTTTGATGTTATTTAAATTCTTTTTTGTTCTGGTTTGGTTTTGACTCTAAGACAGGGTCTTGCTATGTAGTCCAGGCTGGCCTTGTACTCACTCTGTAGCCCAGTGATGGCAAACTTTTTTTAGAGCTTTCATGATAAAAATAGCTCACTGTGGCACACGTGCCATAGGTTCACCACCACCACATGTAGCCCAAGCTGGCCTCGAACTGTCAACGATCCCCCTGCTTCCCAAGTGCTGGGATTGCAGGCGTGGGCTATTTTGTAGGTCTTGAGGGTACCTCCCAGGCAGTGAAAGAGAACTGAGCAGAGAAAGAGGCAGAGAACACCAGGAGAGGGACTAGCAGGGAGATAGATAGGCTGGGCAAGGTCTGATCAGCCTGGTTCTCATCAGGGAGCCCCCAGGAGAATGGTGGGAAATTGGGCAAAATGCATGTTTGCAGATGATTCCCATAAAATGCTTACTTATATAAACCCGTTCTTGCAGTAATGTAGGCCTTGGGTTGTATAAAACCTACGCATTAGGGGAAAAGTTTTGGTTAGACAGTGATTCTCTGAAAGACTGGGTTACTGATAGAATTCAATTTTGAAACGTTAACACTGACAACATGATGGACTTTTAAGATTTTAAACTTTATTTATTTTTGGGGGGGTCGTACCTGGGATCGAACTTGAGTCCTTGTACTTGCGAGGCAGGCGGTGGAACCACTGAGCTAAATCCCCGGCCCTGATTTTAAACATTTTTAAAAACATTTGGTTGGTTTAAGATAACTGGAATATTTTATTATTTAGACTGTTGGCACCTTGATTAAAACGAGGAGGACAACTAGTATGTTTGGAAAAGTCCTGGTCCCTTTGCTCCGAGAGCTTCATTAAGGTCATTCATTTCTCTGGGGAGAAATGAGGCACTTTCATTTATTGCAAGAGTTTTTGCTTTTTTTTTTTTCCGCTTTATTTTTGGAGGGGCTTTTCTGTCCCTTTTCAGAGCCAGTATGCCCTGGTTTTAACGACTCCCCTCTTCTTTTTTGTGCTGGGTGACAAGACAGCCCCAGGGATTTCAGAAAGAATTCCACATCCCAGAGCTTGGAGCCACTGAGAACTTAATGAGCCAGAGAGAAACTCTCTCCTCTTTCTGAAATGAGAACTAATTGTAGTTGGCACTGATTGGGTTTTTAAAATACTAATAAAATATTTTACTTAGTTAAGGTGTACATCAAAAGAAGCTAAAACAACACCTGAGAGCTCAGGGTTTGAATCACAGTTCTGGGTTTTAAATCCTGGTTCCGCCAGTTTTAGCTGACACAGGAGAAGTCAACATGCGACAGCCGAGCTTCAATTTCCTCATTTGTTAAATGAGGATATTAACACTTACCTTCAGGATTAGAATGAAGATTAAATATGGTAATGCATATAAAAATATCTTAGCACACACACAAGTTCTAGCCCAGTCAGCTGACTGTAAGTCACTGTTGTTACCTTGGACATTGACTTGAACCACATCTACATATTTGGGAGAACCACAGTCATGTTTGCTGGAGCAGACATGCTCTTCTGCCTCTATTGTTAGGTTTCATCACAATTTACTGTAATTATTTGCTTAACATTTGACTAACCCTGCTGGACTATAAGATTTGTGAGAACAGGTTGTTTCTTTCTTGTGTCCACTCTGAACACTTGGTTAGCATGGTATCTGGCCTGTCATTCCTGTGGAGATGAGCAGGGGAAGCTACACAGCTCCCCAGAGGTGGCGAATCCAGTCAGAGTGGGAATTGGGGTACAAAGAAGATAAAAAGAGGAGTGTTCTTCAGTCTCGGGATTGCTGTGGAGGTTACAAGGCTACACTACGCATGACAGTATGAGCTGTGTCACATCAAGGTCACCAAGTGTTATCACAGTCCTGGCCTTCTCAACATGAAGTGAGAGCCACACGCACGGCTTCAGGCCCCAGACACAGCCAGGTAGAAGAGAGTAACTTCAACGAGTAGTTAAGACTACATTTTAACACCTTAGATGTTCCTGGTTTATTTTTGTTTTGTTTTGTTTTTTGGTACCTGGGATTGAACTCAGGACCTTGCTCTTGCGAGGCAGGCAGCAGCATCACTGAGCTAAATCCCCAGCCCGTTGGGCTTTATTTTTCCCGAAAATGTTAAGCAGTTAATCTGTGTTTTAAAAGTAAATCTGTTTCCGATTACTGGTTTACCAAAGTCACATTCACTGACACAAATGAATTGAGGCCCTACCAGCTGCTTTTAATGAGTCCTGTCAACTAAGATACTCCAAAAACAATGTTTGCATCTATGAACCAAGTTCCATTTGACAGTCAGAGATCTGCCAGAAAGATCTGGAGATGAGGAAGAAAATGTGAGCATAACAAAGAGGCTACACTGTGAGTGGGAAAGCTGGCTCAGGGCCAAGAGGATACTGTTGGCCAGAGATCTGCAACAGATAACCTGAAATTTGGATAATCTTCCTGAGGCGTTGAAATCATCCTTTTAGCATTATGAAAAGAAAGAGCTCCAAGCAGAGGCAAAGGAAACGTGCCCTGGAAATAAATTGGAGTGAATATTCTTTTCGTTTTTTGGGTTTTTTTGGTACGGGGGATCAAACTCAGGACCTTGCACTTTCGAGGCAGGCAGCGAAACCACTGAGCTAAATCCCTGGCCCTGGAGTGAATATTCTATTATCTCTCTCTCTCAATTCTGCCTTTTAAGGACTTCATTATTTCCCAGAAGACACACTGATAGGTATGAATTGAAATCACTGTTCAGTAAGTCTGTGACACACATTCAACAGAGTGAAGAAAAAGGGTCTGAAAGAGAAAGAATCAGTTACAAAAGCCATCACATGAAATTGTTAAAAAAAACAAAACAAACAACCAGGGTAGACAAAGGGTTTCAAGTCAACTCTAAATGAATACTACTTATTACATGTTGGACAGAATTCATAGTGGAAGTCAAATAGAAATAATATTTTCCTTGGAACAGAGCCTATATGAGAAGTAAAATATATGAAAATGAATAAGCAAGCCAGTTAATATAAGCCAAATTCATGATTTCTGAATCCCTTCAGAAAGTTTCAAGATGGTGTGAATTAATGACACAATCCTGTGATCTGTAACAATACTGAGTACATGTCTGTTGGGTTCCCTTCAGTGAATTCATAGTGCCAAGCTGTGGCCTGTTGATTTGTTACCTTCATCCCGCGACTGACCACTACTGAAAACCAGAAACTTAATCACCTGTGGTACCTGGCACTGCCATCCTATTTTACTAAAGCTCAATATTTTATGAAAAGCCTCTGGCTTTTTCAGGGTGTATTTCTGCTAAGAGTAATAAATAATAAGGCATAATTTTAGGAGGGAAGATAGTCCAACCTTCAAAGGGAAAAAAGTAGAGAAAAGTAACACGATGGTTGTGAAGAAAATATCCTGCAATAATGCTCTCCATGTACAAATTTTCTGCCTTGCTGTTCCTTTTGTCATGCAGTCAAAGGCTGAGGCTGGATGGATCTGAAGCCCGCTCACTCTAGGACTTGAGATACTTAAAGATGCAAAATAGCATGCACCTGTGGCTTGGGGCTCTGTCTTTCATGTGTGTAATTTTATTAAAACAACACAGGAGCAGGGCTGGTTGTGGATGTCCAGGACGTGTTTTTCAGATGCATAATGTGATAGCCAATGATGAGTATCTTTCCTAAAACTCCCTCTTTGGCACTCCTGATCTGGCCAGTTCATTTCCGCTCCAGCTGTGCACTTCACTTCTCAGCCCTCTTCTTACATCCTCAAAGTTGTACAGCTCATGAGTGAGTCAGGAACCTTTGTGCATGTGGATGTGTACATCATCTCTTTGTCCTGAAGTTAAACCTATCAGCCAGGCTTGCCGCAAGAAAGCTGGGATAAGTTTAAAGTGTATCTTACATCTTGTTCAGAATCCTCAACGGCCTATCTGAAAACATTTCAGAACTGAATTCGTTGTTGGGAAAGACTAATGTCAGGTAAGTTCTCTTGAGGAGAATCTCAAAGGTATCTGTCTAGTTGACGGTTACGTCGTTACTCATCAGAGGCAGCCAAAGATTAAAGAGATGAAATTACACTTTCTCCCCTTAGTGATTTCCCGCGATGGTCTTTCAAACCTTCCTTCTTACTTGAGAGTTGAGAGTCATGAAAAAGGTCTCCAACATCCAACATATATTTCCTTATGACTAATCTGAGCAAACTGTGTATTAATGTACTTCTACCCTTATATGTACTCTGTAAGAGTTAGTACCTTCAAAATAAGAGCTAACGTTTTTTGAATGTTTACTAGATGTGGTTCTAAACAGCTGAAATGTACTAACTCATGTAATGATGACAATTCCTTATCCCCATCTCACAGATGGGGACAGAGGGCAAAGAAAGGACAAGTAACTTCTTCAAGGTTGTACAGCTATGTGACAGAACAAGGGTTCACTTCCCAGATCCAGGGTTCTGATTATTCTTTTTTTTTTTTTTGGTAACGGGAATCAAACTCAGGACCTTGAACTTATGAGGCAGGTATGGTGCTACTAAGCTAAATACCCAGCCCCTAAGAAATAGCTTATAGTAAAATTTGGTGGGGTTTTTTTTTCTGATTATTCAACAATGTGCTATACTGCCTCCTTTCCCAATTCCTTTAACTGTTTCTTCACAAGCACAGCTGAAGTCAGGCCTGGTGGTGCATGCCTGTAATCCTAACACTCAGGAGGCTGACGCAAGAGGATCGCTGTGAGTTCAACGCCAACCTGAGCTACATGGTGAGTTCACTGCCCGCCTGCACTGCACAGGGAGACCCTGTCTCAAAACAAAAAACAAAGAAAGAAAACCAAGCATGTTGTCTGCACTCTACAGACTCACATCACCACCGACTTACGCCCTTTGCCGTAAGTCATGCAGCATGGACTAAGGTAATAATTATAATGAAGATGGGAGAGTGAAGTTAAATATCTTGGTAAGGTCACCTGTGAGACATATTCACCCTTACCCAAGAGATTCCAGATTAACTGTGCAGACTCTCTTGAGATGCTCCCAGCCTGGTTTGGGAGACAGGCTCATTCACAAGTAGGTGCTAACCACCAGTGGATTATGATGGGTTCACAAGACACAGAGAGAGGTGCAGATGGGGTACCTCCCTCCAGACAAGTCCTGAAAAATGACTGGAAGTAAACCCAGGTGTGACAGGGGTAAGAGCTGAACCACCAGAAAGCAGGATGCACTGAGAGGAATAATCATTCCATGTACTGCTCTGTAAAAACAAGATAGACTTGCTAATCACTTGGTATCCAGAGTTTTCGGCAGATTTTTCAGGCCTGCCAGTATAATGAAAGTAACAGGGGAATTCCAGTGATCAGAAATAGCCCGTGCTGCTTCCAAGCAAAGTACAATGACAGAAGAGCACCTTAATATTTAACAGCTGAATCTAGTTGTTGTTGTTGTTGTTTTTGGTACCGGGGATCGAACTCAGGTCCTTGTGCTAACAAGGCAGGCGGCGGAAACACTGAGCTAAATACAGGCCCAAATGTAATTTGTTCTCATACTTGGCACCTATATGGAATCTTCTCTCCAAGAATCTATGTGCTCCTTACCAACATTAGCTCATTCTCCAAATAACCTCACGAGTAATCTTAAATGAACAAACATCATAAGGTAATAAACTATAAGGACAGAACAGTGAAGTTAAATATCTTGGCAAGTTCCCCTGTGAGAATGATATTCTTTCCAACCTCACCCAGGAAAATCTGTATTTTACTTCTGGAATTGTTTGTTCATTAAACTTGACAACAAGAATGAGATAGTTTATCTGAAAATAGGCAGCTTTTTATGTTTTTGTTCTTCATCTTTTATTTTTTAGTCCTAGGGACTGAACCCTATCTCTGTACATGCCAAACCTGCCTCTCTACACCCCCAGCTACACCCCTAGCCTGGTAGTCATTTATTTCTAACTACTAAATAACCATGATAGCGAAAAGATTTTACCTTACTAAAGCTCAAATCCTGAAGCAGAAAGCAAATATCCCAGGAATGAAGAGTGTTCCATGGTTTTGAAAATAATAAAAACAGAAAAGCTTAGAGGATAAGACCCAAACATGAGACTATCTAAGCCAAAACATCAATGGTAAATCTCACACAGAGAAAGAGAATAAATCTAAGATCACAATGTTCTGTTTCCTTGAATAAGGAATTGCTCAAGTGCCGTAACTTTGCTTAATTTGGAAAACAGTTTCTTCATGTCAATTCTTACTCAGAACACTTTATTTAAGAAAACAAGCAAGATATCCAGGTAGTTAGTGGTTTGGGGAACAAAGCAATGATGGGAATAATGTGCTCACCCTGGCATGGTGAATCACCCTATGGGGTACCTATTACCATAGCTTCCGGGAGGGGAGATTTTTTTGGATTTGGTAGGTTTTGTTTTAATAAAAAGGAGCCTAAAGAGATGAGTGGAGAAATAGTTTTCAAGGCTCTGCATGCTGGAGTCATGAACATAATCATAACTTGAATGCAAGGAAGCAAAACAAATGATAAAAATGGGGAGGCAGCAGAACACAGATGAAGACTGTAACTCTGTCAAATGTAACTTGAAAGAAAACTCTACCCAGATCTGTGGTGGGAAAGGAAGAGTCGTAGAATTCTAGATAGCCACTGAGCATTCAGCACCACAGTGTGACTGCCGGGATCTTCACCTTGACTCTACATCAGAAGCCACTGACATTTTCCTCACCAACAAAGCTCTACTGAGTTCCTTGAGCACAATATGAACTTTGTTGATCAACTTAGTTGTATTTTTCTAACTTAGGCATCCAGAGTGTGCCTCCTCTACAAGGAAGATCCAATTAACACAGTATAGAAATTGTATGAAAATCAGCAGCAGCAAACTAACACGAAAACCACGCTCCACACATTTTAGGATATCAGACAGCAGTTCAAACTGGGGCCCATCTCTCAGGGTCCTGTCCAAGGACCGTAATACACCAGCGGCCTCGGGTTAGTCACCTGGGACTCCAGTGGGAGGCACATTTGCTGGTGCTCGTGGTTTTTTGTTTGTTTGTTTGCTTTTTGGTACCGGGGATCGAACTCAGGACCTTGTGCTTTCCAGGCAGGCACGGTGCCGCTGACCTAAATCCCTGGCCCTGGTGCTTGTGTTTTGAAAGACTATCGTATGAACACAGTGGGAAGAGAAGAGGGCATGCACCTTGACCGCTGCACCAACAGAAAGCTTGCTTGCTGTCGTGTAGGGCCTTGGTCTGCAGTAACAAAATTTCTAGCCACTGTGCTGGTGAAGAAGACAGAGTTGAAAAGGATGCTTTTGATTCTCTTCCCAGTCGAGCAAGACACCAAAGAAATAGACCCTTTCCTACAGCTGCATCCTCCAAACTCCAGTTCACCCAAGGGTAGCTCAGCCATGAACTTTGATTCCTGCACATATTCCTCTCCAAGTTCATGGACAAATGAAATCAGAGGCGCCAAAGGTGAAATTCTAGCAAAGGCCAGTGGAGGAAGTACTTTCCCCTAGAATAGGCCAAAGCAAAACCTTGCTTTAAACGTGATGACATTTCCATACCTACGAAACCAGGCTATTCTGTCTCTATAGCCATTGTGTAGTTTACTGATCTTCTGAATTATCCTCCTCTTCTCTACCACAAGGTGGTGGTAACAGAAAACCAGAGGAAATCATGACAATTTACTGGTGTTTAAAAAAGCACATTTTGTTTATCTGAGGTCTTTGGATTCCTGTGGGCATCATATGTCATTTTTATGCCTCTTTTCTATCATTGTAATGAGAATCTAACACATTTACAATTCTCAGGCCTTGATGATTCTTTGATCCTATTAGAATTTATTTAGATCACTGGGGGCCTTTCTTTGTGTGAGACACTGAGGAGAATAACAGAGGAAGGAGAGAAAGTTCTAGCTTCAAGTAGTCAACACATGATCAGTACTCACATTTGTTTATAGGCTAAATTTTCTATAATATGTTGATGTGAAGTATTTACAAATACCAGTTTGTAAGCAGCACTGTGTTTTTTGTTTTGTTTTGTTTTGTTTGGAGTATTGGGGATTGAACCCAGGGTCTTCACACTGAGCTACAGTCCCAGCTCTTTTTATTTTTTATTTTGAGGTACGGTCTTGCTAAACTGCTTAGTTGTCCAGGCTGGGCACAAACTTTAGCTCTCCTGCCTCAGCCTACTGGGTTGCTAGGACTACAGCGGTGTGCCACCACACTCAGATAGTAGTGCTGTTTTTCATAACCCTACCTCTTGTACTTTTAATTACGTAAGGTAAACTGGCAAATTTTTTTTTTTTTTGGTACCAGGGATTGAACTTGGGTCCTTGCACTTGTGCAGCAGGTGGCAAAACCACTGAGCTAAATCCTCGGCCCCAAATTGTTAATTTATTTGTTTAAATCATTGCGAAAAAAAACTACCTAAAAGGTTATCAATAAGGTAGGTCACATCTTTATATTGTACATAACTAAAAAAGGAATCTTAATGATGGCTAATATAATACAAAAGAGCCCAATTCCCACGTACACGCATGCACGCACACACATTCTAAGCATATATTTATTCTCTTAGCAACTCTATGAAACAGATTCTGTTATCCCTCTTTTACAGATGAGACAGAGAGACTAGGCAGAGGTGGAAAAGGAATACGGAGAGACCATCTGTGGGACTAGGATAGTGCAATGAGCACTAAGAATTTGGAAGTGAGAAAAACCTCTCACAGTACAACACTACTGAACTGTGTTTTCATAATGATGACAGGTGCCTAAGAAACTCCAAAGGTACCGAACTGAATCTCGCAAGCGCAGGAAGCATTCAGGAATGGGCCTTGACCTTTTGACAAAGGGTTCCAATGACTTTTAAGATGCAGACAAAGACATCCTTGATAGTCAGGAAAACAAAAACAGTGACTCCAGAAAAGTTAGCAACACATTAAACAAAATAAACCATGCAAAATAGGATTTTATGGTATATTAATGGTATCAGTCCTTGAGAAAAAATTAAATATAACATTTCATTTAAATATCATTAAAATGGTTCTGATCTCCAGAGTGTAGTCTCAGTTTTCATCAAAGATAAGTTGGGAGAAAATTTACACAACAGGACACATTTTTCTAACATAGGCAGGAAAGTACAATTTATACTAGAGTCTTAGTCATTTTTGTTTTTCATTTCATAGGGTTTCTGAATGAAAACTTCTTTAAAATGTACAAAAGAAACTCCCTCATGAAAGTATATGTAGCATCCTGACAAGAATTATGAAGCAGCAGAATATTATAAATCTCACATTTTAGAGCAAGTGCTCTATAGTTCAACCACTTGATTTAAATCATGGTTCAAATAGCTACTAGTTTAATCCAAGTACCCATGAACATATTACTTGATCTCTTCCCTCAACTTCAAATAAGAGAGTCCCAAGAGAACCTACCTATAAGGGTGTTATAAAAACATAATAATCTAAAATTCATAATGCTCTACTTGGCATATGTTAGGGGTTCTCATTATTTTCATTACATTTCAAAGTTTGAACATTTCCTATTGTGCATTTACTATACTAATGTCAGAAATAGAAAACTGGTTTTCTGAAGATTGCTAAATACACCAAAACCAGTTATTTCAGTAATTCGCTTTTTAAAAAATGTATAACATTTGATCTGAAGTCTGAAAGAATCGCCAGCCTGGTAGATAACAATACACATGTTTACACATGCGACTTCCTACAGAGGTACATGAGCAATTTCATGTAAGACAAAAGATTTGATATGTGGTTGTTTCTGATTTGGTATCTGCAGGTTTTTCCCAGTGCAGTGAAATAAACCCAGGAAAACTTTAAAAAGCAACAGCCTATAGTTTAAAAGCAACAAACAAACAAACTGATCTGTTAATGCTAAAACACTCATCTGCAGCTGAGCAGCCGTATTTGAGTATCAGTACCAGGCTTACAGAGCACTTTTTTTTTTTTTTTTTTGGTACCGGGGATCGAACTTGGGTCCTTGCACTTGGGAGGCAGGCGGAGGAACCACTGAGCTAAATCCCTGGCCCCTTACAGAGCACTTTTTAAAAACTGTGAGTCACATCCGTTCTTTATAAGGGTGGATCAGGAGGAGCTTGTTACAGAAGAGCAAATTTACAAGGCCCAGAGACAAATATTTGCCCAGAGGCAAATATCATTTTGGATGAATATCAGTCTGGACAAGCTCTGAGGTTTTGTTCTCTCATATTGTCATTCTTTCTTCCCATCTCACACCTCTCTTCTGCTTTCCCTGCCCTGGACTTCGATTTTATGATGTACAGTGGATAAAGCTTGTGTTCTAAATCCTGTGCCTCGTGCTAAAGACTATGGAAAGCTAATGAAGTAACTAAATGCCTTTTGTCAATGTGGTACACACATTTGAAGGATTCCATCGGCTACCACTTAATAGTGTGCTTCACTTTCCAACAGCCACGCGGGAATTTCACAACTCTGAATCTAGAACGTTCATGTCTACAATTTTCAGTGAGCTAGAAACACATACTGCAGATTGACTGGAACACTTACTTTTGCTCCACAAAGAGAGGATCAAAGAACTCTGTTGTGATTTTGTTTGCGTACAGGGAACAGCCGGTCATTGAGCACAGCCCTAAATGGTATCAAAGGAAAAGCACTCTGGTTAGTGTTATTTCATCAATACGAAGTACCTTGTGTGAAAGAAAGTTATTAGTTACCTGACAGTATGAATACAATTCCAGCCAAACAAGCGATTTTAGCTTTGGATTTCTCTGAGCCTCCAACTTTGGTACACTTCATTCCGAAGAGTGCAAATACGGAACCAAAAAAGCCCAGGCTGACAGCAGCGATCATAAGTCCTCTACATGCCTGGATATAGCCTGCAATTAAAGTAGACATTTACGTTAACATGAAACATGCAGCTGTTCAGGGAGAAATCCTCAGCTTACATTGTCATTTTGGGTGATTGTTCTGTTGGCTGAAACAATAACCAGGAGGCAAGACAAGAGAGAATGGAAAGCAAATTAATCTGTTATGGAGTGTCTATCCTATGTCAAGCACTTTCAGGTTTGGTTTATGCATGATGCTGCAGCTAGATCTCTGAGTATTATTACTCCCATATTCATTGATGAGGAAACTGAGGTATCAACATTTCCACTACCTGCCAGAGGTGAGTTAATAAAGGGCAGAGGGGACTTCATTCTAATTTGGACTATAAAATCCATGCTACAGTCTTTCCTGTGAGACATCACCTGCTCCCTCAAAACTCTCTAGCTCCTTTGCACATCAACCTTTTAGATAGGTATTTTAATGGTTTGACATTATTAAATTATAAAGGTTATACTTGAACAGCAAGAGCTGCCAAAGAGTCAAATCTTCTAATATTACTGAAAGTTATACATGAGACTCACTGGAATATTTTTACAAACCATGAGGAGTTTAAAACAAGAAATATTTGAGAGACATTGTATTTTTGTCAGAGAATATAAAATAGACTTGGGCTTTAAAAAGTATTGCTTGGTAGAAGAGTAATTTATAATTATTAAATCAACTGCATATATAGGGGAGCATTTAAAGTACCCTAAAAATATGTTCTTTTAGTTTGTTGGATCATCCTTCCTGTATCATTTGTTCCCTTACATATTTTTATTTGCACTGCCAGGGTGATGGTAAACTTCAAAGTGGCTTGTACTCAGTTATTAAGACATTGTAAATTAACAGGATTTAAACTAATAACCTTTTACTACTTAAATCATTTTCATTTCAGTCTGAAACATTGCCATATTTTAATCTGAAATAGTGAGAGAAGCATATATTGGGTGTAAGCAAATATTTGTTAAGTAAATGAACACACTTATATCAGGTTTACATTAGAATCAAACTTTCTAATTGGAAAAAAACTCTTAAATGGCATGATATAGTGAGGCATTTATCATTAGTATTTAGGTAAAACAAACAATAAGTAATAATAAAATCACAATTATCATAAATTCAGGGAGTAAATCCTGGTGGTTTCCACTCCCATGTTTCTTTGGAAAAGAATGAAATTTAAACTTTTAATCTTATTCCTAGGATATTCTTTGAAGAGCAAATGGGAGGTGAATTATTTAACTGGAACACACTTACACCCTATAAATGCAGACTGTAATGACAAAGACCCTAGTGTTAATTACTTCTGTACAGAAAATAATTTCACTGATGCTGAGGCTATCAAAAACAGCATAAGAGGGGCCAGGGATTTAGCTCAGTGGTTTTGCCGCCTGCTGCGCAAGTGCAAGGACCCGAGTTCATCCCCAGCACAAAAAAACAAAAACAAAAACAAAAGAAAACCCAGCATAAGAAGCTGGGCATGGCAGCGAATGCCTGTAATCCCAGCACTTGGGAGGCAGAGGCAGGAGGACTGCAGAGCAGCCAACCCTTCATATGACAGGGAAAATACCAGCAGTCCTTATACTTAGGCAACCTCTACACAAACCATTATTTCTGAATCTCTCATTCTGAACTCTTCCACCTCAGACCTGCTCTGGTCTCTTGGTACAAGGAGGAGAGACAAGATGGATCAAGCAGGTTCTGACTGGGTCAAATCCTTCTTTGGGGGCTGGTCAGAACCCTGGTGTGGAAAGCAAGGCACCTCCGTCCTGCAGGAGAATGGCAGCACTAAGTTGCTAACTTTCTGCATGCACAAAAGAAGGCACCTTGCAAAGACAACTGAAATGAGGAACCAAGAAGAAGGGACAAACTCCCCTGCCAGCTGCAAGAGGAATCAGGTTGTCCCTCAGCCGGAGGTTTATAAATAAGCACCACACCCACAGATTCAGGGTTTAAGTGACTTCCAACAAACTTGAAGTTTATCTTTTGCAACCTAGCTTTTTAGCAGTACCTGAGGGCAAAACCTGGAAGTAACTCCATCAAGTGAAGTGGTAGTAAAAACCCGGGCAAGGAGACCATTATTCTTGACAGGCCTAATATACTGACACTGTTAATAGCTAATTAACACATTAAAGTGCTGAGGCATGAACATATTTCCTTAAAAGTTCTCTGAAGTATAATTTATAGTTAGTTCTTTTGGAAATGTGGCAAACATTCTCACTAACAAAAATAGATGGCATCAGTATACTAAACACTGGCTCGTTCAACCATCAGCTTTTCAAATAGTAACTTTAAATTAATGAATGCCACTGGAGGAAACCTTCAAAGTGTCCCTTAAAAGCTAAGTGTTTTCCAAATGATAGGTTCCTTATTTTCAACTGCAACTCGCAAAAATGAAAATAACCACTTGGGGGAGACAGTTCACTCAAAGCACTTTAGTAGTTCCTGGATTTAAGGGAGAAAAAAAAGTCTCTTGGACTACTGGCTCTGTGTACTTTTGCAAATTCTTTGACGGAAGAGTGGATGGGGGAAGGCAGGAACTCTGAATTTCAGCTTTGCTGCTTCTGTTTACCTTGAATACATTACTAATCTCTCAGAGTCTCAATTTCCTCATCTGTACAAGGACAGCAGCACCCACTTCACAGGATGAATAATATGAACAAAGTGTCTGATGAGTAGCAAGAAACTCATCAAAGCTTCCCTTCTATAATATGAAGGTTTATTTTAAACAGAAATGAGAGTTGGACTCAACACAGCATAACATCCAATCTAGACACTTGGCTTTGCTAAGCCTCTTCTTCCTTATAGGGAAAACTGGAATAGCAATTACACTCCTGAGGGTGAGAAATCAGGGCTTTGACCATCATCTGCATCCAAAAGACTTGATTGTCTACTTAACACAAGATGAGTGAGAGTCATGAGCCTTCTCCCTTCCTGGATTCTCTTACCGACCCACAGCTCATGCCTGGCTTAAGAGGAAGACAGGACTGCTCGCAAGGCCACAGTAAGGTGGCTTTCTCCTTCCGCTTCAAAGCAATGCCAAGACCAGCACCCAATACATGCACCTGACATAGGAATTCAGGGCAGAAAGCAGACAAGCAGAGGGAGGGCCCTGCTCTGGAAAGTTCCACATGCAGGTGAGGGATCAACTCCACTGTGTGTGAAGATGTAGCTGTGTGACTCAACCCTTCTGGGAGATACAGAAAAGGTACATTTATCATTCTGCAGTAGGAAATGCCCTCTTACAGCCCCAGAAGGCAAAATCTCCAAGGAAGGAACTGATAAATGTGATTGTATTACACATTTTGAAGCATGACAAAAGCCATCATACATGTAAACCATAAGCAATGGTCTGAGACTGCACACATCTATTGCACATATATACAGAGACAAGCATTGCCAAATCACTTAAACCAAGAAGAAGATATGGACATCTCATGGGAGAGAGAAAATAGTCAATGAAAACACAGTAAGATGATCAAAACCACCAGGAAATCAGGGAATACTGGATGAAGAAGTGAGGGGAGAGAATGTGGAGAAGCAGTTCTCACACGCTGTCGGTGCAATCTGATTTGGCCGTATGAACCAAATACTCAAATGCATGTTCTACTGTTCTGGAAACACCTTTGCTCAGTGGAAGAGATTACTCATGTGCACAAAGAGACAAATATAAAGAATTTCAGTAAGGTGCTAATAACAGCAAAACGTTGGAAAGGGACCAGTGACCACAATGGGTAAATGATTAAATAAGCCAGTTTATCCAGAATAATGAATACTATGCAGCAGTTAAAAAGTCATTCTAGGGCCAGGGATTTAGCTCAGTGGTTCCACCACCTGCCTTGCAAGTGCAAGGTCCCGAGTTCGATCCCCAGTACCAAAAAAAAGAATCATTCTGTCTTGACCGACTTGGAAAGATGTTATTAATTTAAAAGCATTGCAGAACATATAATTTTTGTTTTTAAAAAAATCATTTCTCCAATCCCATGAGCACACAGGAAAGTCTTTGCAAGCTGGGAAGCATATGAATGTCACACCCCTCTGCTCCACTCCCACCAAGCTCTAGGACACTCCTTCTTCCCCAGTACCTCACCTGCCCCCAAATCAAGGACCACCTCCATGCTCATTTCAGACGCTAAGGGCAAATGCTACTGGCCTGCATTCAATAATCTTCGAGGAACATCTCTTTCTCCTCTCCCCTGTACCCCAGCTGTCTACAGAGCAGCAATAGATTACAAAGAACATTCTTGGACAGCAATTGTCAATCCCATGCTTCTGAATGTAAACCGCAGAAACAAGAGCCTGCCTGTTCACCTACCCAGGTGCTCTGCACTGCACAGGAAATTCAACAGCAATGCTAGGGAATAAACAGTGTTCCGGCTACTTCTTTTACACAACAGGACGCAGACCCGGCTGCCACCCGGGTGCCAGACACGTACGTATTCCTTTATACCAGGTTCCATCCAATATGAAGTTGAGCAACAGTTTGCTTTGCGTGGCAAGTACTGTCTTAGCTGGATCAAATATTTTATTTACCCAGCTATGCAAATAAAAACTGCAAGAGCAATAATAAAGAGAGGGAAGACAGTCAATCTAAAACTAATGCAAATGACTCTTGATAAGTTTCTGCTGGGATTCCATCCAGTCGTTGGCTGTAAAATCCTGGAAGAAAAGCAGCCTAGAATTTGAGCAAGGTGTTTGGGCCGACATCAAGTGTTCTCTGCAAACTAAAGAGAGCCAGTTTTCTCCGTGGACTGAACCCGTGGGTACAACGCAAGTCAGCCCAAAGCCAGGAGACCTCGGAGCGCACAGGGCAGGCTGGGATGCAGCACTCGCTGCCTCAGCGGAGACTTCCTGAGCAAGGTACTTACTTCGCCCACACTTGGAGGAAGTGTTACAGCCTAAGCAGAGAGGTCGGTAGAAGTGTTTTGTAAGGGGAACACAGAAAACCTGCAATATGTTTCTTTTTCCCACCGCGCCTACTTTTAAGATAACCAAGGAAACCGCTAAAGGGAGTTCAGCCCCAGCGTTCCTGGGTTTCAAGGACACCGTTTTACTGGGAACCCAGTTTTTCTGGGGGAGAGGGAAGGGCAAGTCCCTGAAGGTGAACTACACGCCCGACAGTCCCTGTGTCCTCCACTCTCAGGACCGCGAGGCTCCCCCACCCGACGCCTGGGCGTCAGCCCACCCGGGCCGGTCCTCGTGTCCCCTGCCCCGGGATCCCCGAGGGACGATGTCCAGGGACCAGGGCACCCGGACGCTCCTGGATCCCCGAGGTCCTCGGGCTGCGGGGAGGCGGGCACGGGGGGGGGGGGCGGAGGGGCGAGGGGTGCAGACCGTCCAGAGCCAGCATGGAGGGGAACTCCTTGCAGTTGGCGACGCCCGTGGAGTCCGTCACGCACATCTTCCACAGGTTGGCAAAATAGGTGGCGGTGGTGATGACCGTGCCGTCGATGGTGGACACTTTCCAGTACTCGGTGGGCAGCGTGGAGGACACCAGCACCCAGCCGGAGATGGAGACCATGAAGGCGATGATCTCCGAGGCCGTGCTAGCCATGCCGCCAGCTGCAGCCGCCTTCGCTGGCGCTCGCTCTGGCGCTCCCGCTCTCAGCGGGACCCCGCGCTCGCCGGCCCGCGGCTCCGCCCCCGCCGCCTCCACCCTCTTCGCCCCCTTCGCCACCCGCGGTCCTGCGACCTGGCGCCAGGGGGCGCGCGCGGGCCCTCTCCCTGCCGCCGGGCGGAACCGGGCGCTGCTGCTGTCCCCGCCGGGTTCGCGCCCGCAGCCTTCGATCGGGAGAACGGCGATGCTGCGCCGGGTCACGGAATCTCCTGCCCCGGGGCCGTGGAAACTGCAACTCTCGTCGGAGCAGCGCGGGCCCAGACTGGCAGCCAGATGTGGACAGCCCGCTGCGTCCCCCACCCCGCCCAAGGCAAAGAGCTCGGCGTCCTGAGGGTCTTGTAAAAGCGGGGCAGAAAAAGCCTTTTGGGTGCCCTGAAAGTACACACGGTAAGATCATGAACGCAGCCTCGGTTTGCTGAACTCTGAAGGCCTGCGCGCCCCGCAGGATGGATGACCCGGTTTGGCTCGCTCGGCTGGGAGGAATCGCTGCGCTGGTTCTGGGCCTGAACCTGGCCTTGCCCTTAGAAGTCTGCAGTCCTTTCGGGTCCCGTGGTGTGCGAAAGGAGGGTCTTTGTAAAGAGGTGCGGGACACGGTTGCAGACGGATAGCTAGGTCCCAGTGAGCCTGTTAGAGTCTTCATCCTGAATATCGCAGCCAGAGCCGCTGCAAACGCCTTGTAATGCACTAAGCGATTAAATCATTGTCCCTGTAGTTCCCAGTTTTGAGATTCTATGCCATGAAGTCGGCTTCTGTTTAACCTTTTCTAACCATCTCCACTTTCGGCGGCTAACTGTAAGATAAACTCATTCGTTCCTTCATTCCTTCATTGCTGTCTCAAGACAAACATAAAGATCAGGGTGTGCTTCCAGCCCCTGAGGTTACAAATCTGGGCATAAATGAGAGAACAAAAACACTGGCTTTATTATGGGGTTATTTGTCCACTTAAAGTTCCTGTAGTTCTTGGTATGACCTTTCAGGATTTACTTCTTGCCAAATTAACCAAAGGTCCTATAAATCAGTGTGTTAAAACGCTAGTTCCTAATGCCCTGTTTCACAATCCTTACACAGGGATACTTTGGTTCTTTGTGAAGGATTTCTTAACTGCCCTTTGTTGTCTTTTTTTTTTTTTTTAACCAAGTGGGTGCAAAATGAAATTAGAGGTGACTAAGTGACCATGGAGAAGAGAGGGAGTTGAACAATAAAATCATCAAAACTTGGGTTTGGAAGAACCATTGGAGACCACTGGGACACGCTCCACTCAACACAGTTACCCTGTTTCTAGAATATTATTCAGCCCCTGCTGAACACTTCAGGGCCAAGTGTTTAGCATATGGCAAGAAGTCCAGTCTGCATTCTTCTTTATTTTGACAGTCTTTTTAAAAAGAAAGATTTTCTTTATATTGAGGCCGATCTGTGCCTTTTTAAGTTTAATCCAAATGCTGTAATCTGTGCTCTGAAGCAGCACAAGGCTGCGGGGCAGCAGGTAGGTGGTGTGGCTATGTGTGTAGGAGCGTCTCCAGACTACATGGATGGGAATGAGGCGGAGCGTGGTTTGCTTGGGTGGGAAGCAGGTGCAGGTACCCTACAGTTCTGCTCTTGTTCAGCTTGTCCTGATGCGTCACTTTGGGCTCACTGGTAGGTCAAACCTTAAAGCAACGTTCAGGAAGCCCTGTCCTTACGTCTTCTTTATCATCTTCCCAGCTATTCAAATCAGTAACTTTTGAGTGGTGATTGTGAAGTAGCCTCTGCGTTTTGTTGTATGATTCACCCTAAAGTACCTTTATCATCTGGTTTCGTGCCTTCCAGCACATTTCCACTCATTCTTATGCGATAATTCTTTCTGAACCATCCCTCTATTTCTAATCCAATGCACTGTTTGGAAAACACAGAAAGTCATGAGCTGTCACATTCCTTATGGTATATCCTAAAATTAAACATCGCACAAAGTTTCTACTTTAGCTTTTGGTTTTGTTCAACAGTCTCTTTCCTGTGTCATATTCATAGTAGGTACTCACTAAACTTGTTAATGATTCTTTGTTTTTACTAGCCTGACTTACTTTTGACACACGAATAAAGTTTAGTAAAGTATTGTGACCTATAAGACTCAAGCAGATCCTAACTTACCAACTTATTGGTTATAAATGTTGCTGTTTGGAGCCTAAGGAGTACTGTTTGTTTTAGAAGGAGAACTGTGACCAGTCCCCACAAGTTCCCAGTATGTATGCATTCACTTATTTTTGCCATATTAGGACTTGAACCCAGGGCTGCACGCATGCTAGGTAAGGACGCTATCACTGAGCTACATATACAGTGCCCCACACTAAAAGTTTATTTAACATATAGTGGCGTTCTA
Source organism: Heterocephalus glaber (assembly GCF_000247695.1). The sequence continues at coordinate 2,277,145 of NW_004624879.1, read as the reverse complement.
CCTATTGTCCTCTGAAAAAAATCCATAAGCCCAAATCACCATTGCAACAATTCCAGAGGAAACAAATCCTAAATTCCAACTAGGAGGAACTCTGAGATGAACACCCTAGCCACCATGAGCAATCACACCGATGGAACCAAAATCTCTGGGGGTGGACTCACACAGTGCATAACCAGGCTGAGAAGGACAGCTCTGACTGGCAGAGAGATTTCTGTACATGTGTCTAAAGAGTTAATTATGCACAGATGGTGTGCACTACGGAGAGAAAAAATATTCATCTCTTTGTTGAACATTTTAAAAAATATTCTTTCACTGTAGAGATTGTAGCACAATTTCAATTTAAAAGGGGTTGGAAATACCACAAATGATCTATAAATTAGGCTGGATGGCAGTACTTTTAGTTCCTTTGCCAGCTAAACCAGACTAGGGTCGTCATGCTTGCGGACTTGATTAATTTTTCTTTTCCTTTTACCCTTTATCTTCTATGAAGCTAGACAGCGCTGCACTCTATTCTTTTCCTTCTCTAGAATGGACTGCACATTTACTGTGAAAAGTTACATTTTAGGACTGCAAGTGCCTGACCAAAGAATGAAAATTTTAACTTTAATATCTAAAACATATTATGTGAATTGAACATTTATTCTGGAATGCCTTATATTTAAGCTTTTCAAAGCAGTTTAGCTTTAAGAATTCAAAGTTGTGATGAAGTCCTACATAATCCAACATAAGAATATCCAGAAAATGAAAATAGGTAAAATAGAGATTTTTAAAAAGAAGTTATAGATGGCTTGTTTCACTTTAACATTATATGGCTTTGAATAGTCCACAAACTCATTTACAGAGACTACCTCTCAACTGATAAAAGCTTCCTTGTTTTCTTTAGGATTCGGCTCATTGAAATTTTTATTAATGATTTATGACAGACTGGTTTTTTTTCTTTTTGGTACCAGGGATCGAACTCAGGACCTTGCACTTTTGAGGCAGGCGCCAGAACCACTGAGCTAAATCCCCTGTCCTAACAGACTTCTTAATTAAATATAAGCGTGAATATATCAAGAAAATTGCTTTCTCTTAAGTTATTTGAAGTAATATCTCAATAACTTGGTCTTTATAAAACATTGTAGCTTTTCACTACTAGAACTATTAATAGATCTAGAACATAACAAATTTTACCTAAAGATATTTAGTGTTCTGAAATACCTTATCCTCCCACTTTCAGGTGTTTCTTTGGCATTATTATGGTCATTTAGGAAAAATAGAGGATGCCCTCCCCCCACCCCTTGGTTGTTTAATAGGAGTGAAAACCAGTTTAGCCAACTAAACAAGAGATTTGCAGAAATGCTTTGCTTGAGATTCAGTTCACCTGCCAAATAACACAGGTGTGCCTTTCACCAGCTCAAGGATTTTCTAAGCATCAAATTTGGTTTCAGAACACATTAGTTCCTTCCTAGATTCCAGTGAGGTGGGGTACTGCTAATCAGGTGGAAAGAAACTGAGGTCCCGATAAACATGATATTAACCGAAAAAAACCCAACTGCTCAAGATCCAAGTATGGTCACACTATGTTAAAGCAGACATTAATGCCGATACTAAGATATTAAAATAGCACGTCTATGTTCTTTTTTCCTTCCATTTTCTCTAATACTCTCAGTTTATCTTAATGCTCTATGTGAACTCTATGATATTTGTAATCTACATAGCATGAAAGCTACAGAGTGATAGGAGTGGTTAGGGAATTAACATACTCTTATCATTATATCACTGTTCATATAGAAATGTGATATATTTTGTGTTGTGCAAATTTTAAGTATGCAAATGGTTGTGTTATTTTATCATTTGTCAACTTCTGAGCCTGAACTGGATCGGAATGTTTTCATGGGTCTACTATAAGTTTGTGCCATTTACCTTGTGGATTTGGTTTTTTTTTTTTTTTTTGGTACCAGGGATCAAACTCGGGACCTTGGGCTTGCAAGGCAGGTGCCAGTTGTGGATTTGTTTTTAATGCATTTATTTGAAACACTTTCATTCTCAACACTAAGGTATCTTAGGATCATCTAGGTGCCTCTTGAGGCCGTGGAAGGATATGGTTTGGGCTTCAGCAGCTCACAGCTGTCTTGGCAAATCCTTTACCAGCCTGGAATGACTCACTCTGGAATTCTGGAAAGTTCCTAGGCTTGTGAATAGATTGGTTGTGATTTTTTTGGTCAATGAGCACTTGATGCATATTGATTCAACGTACTTATCCAGGTTGAAGCAGTAAGTAAATTCTTATTTTTGGACATGTCATTTTATTTTTTTGAGTTAGAATTTCCACTTTGAATGACCCCCAAGATAATTTCCACCTCTAAAAGTGTCTGTAAGTTTATGATTCCTAAACCATTCATTCATTCCATCATTCAGAGATGGAATCAATAAACAAAGAAGCAAGCTATTTTCTTTGGTGTTCTCACCGTTTTATATTTTACTTGCTTTCTGTCTTCCTCGTTTGCCATGTTGGGTGTATCTATAGCTGTGAGGAAGGGACAGTGCATGAAGACAGTCTTTTTTTTTTTTTGTACCAGGGATTGAACTCAGGACCTTGCGCTTTCAAGGCAGGCACTGGAACCACTGAGCTAAATCTCCGGGCCTGAAGACAGTCTTTCAAAAATTAGTACAGGGCCAGGGATTTAGCTCAGTGGTTCCAATGCCTGCCTCACAAGCGCAAGGACCTGAGTTCAATCCCTGGTACAAAAAAAAAAAAAAAAATTAATACAGGGCCAGGGATTAGCTCAGTAGTTCCACCACCTGCCTCAAAAGCACAAGGTCCCAAGTTCGATCCCTGGTACCAAAAAAAAAATTAGTACATATTTTCTTAACTTCACTTTTAAAAATTGGAAAGACATGATAAAGCATGATAGTTGTTATGGCTTGTGTTTAGATGTTCCCCCAAATCCTGATGTGGTCATAAGTGGGGATGTTTCAGAGGTGGCTGGATCTAGAGTGTGTGACCTGGAATTGATTCATGGTACAATGCTAAGCTCAAGGGCGCTAGGATTAAGAGTGTGAGTGCTATCTGCCTTCAGTAGCCTAGGTAAGATAAAAGGGACAGAAAGATGCTGTTAAGGTCCCTTGTTGCTTTTGCTACCTTCTGTCTGCCATAAACTGTTGCCCCTCTGATATGTGCCACACTGCCATGGAGGCAGCTGATTAAGGACTAAAACCTCTATAAACTGTGAGCCAAATAAACCTTTCTTCCCTTAACTTGTGAGTGTTGGATATTTTGTCTTAGCAATGAGAAAACTAACTGGGCTGGGGATTTAGCTCAGCGGCACTGTGCCTACCTAGAAAGAACAAGGTCCTGAGTTCGATCCCTAGTACCAAAAAAAAAAACCTAACTAAGACAAAATATGGTATCAGAGAAGTGGGGTCATTGCTGTGACTGTACCTAACCATGTGGTTTAGGAGCCTTTGGAACTGGGTTGTGGGAAGAGTTTAGAAAGATTTGAAAATGCCGGCTGGACAAGTAGAGATGATGCCTGAGGCTGAACTTGATGGGAGATTCTGGTCAGAGTTCAGAGGACCAGAAGGCTGATAGAAATGCTGCCAGTAAAGACTAAGCTTGGGAGGGCTGGGGATTTAGCTCAGTAGCACTGCCCCTACCTTACAAGCAGAAGGTCCTGAGTTTAATCACTGGTACTAGGAAGAAAAAAAGGACTAAGCTTGGAAAGTTTCTGCTGGGAAGAAGGACTGCACTGGCTGTTAGAGTCTAGATGATGTGTGTTATGGCTTGGCAGTAAATTTGTCTGCATTTTGCTCATATCCAGAGACTGCCTAATCTGAGATTAAGGATGCCAGACTAGTTAATCTGGCAGAAGACATTTCAAAGCAATCTAATGTTGAGGCAGTAGCATGGCTACTGTTAAGGGCTTTTAGCCAGATTTGTTGAGAATCAGGGCAAAGAGCTGAGCAGAATGATTTAAAACGTTTTGAATTTGGCCAGAAAGGCAGCTCTAGTATAGCTGTGGGCTGCAAAGATAGAGCAGAGGAGATCTTGATTCTTGAGAAGGAACAGGAGAATAGAAGAGATGGCCTGAGGACATCACAGGAATCACCAGGACTCCACCCTTTTCAGCCTCAAAATTGCAAAAGTGAAAGACTTTGCTTGGACAAGAGAGCCCCAGAGCACCATTTTCAAGAATGGCAGTGGCCTAGGGAAGTTGTTTCTTGGGATTTGATTCATAGCCAAGAGAGAAGAAAGCCTGGCTGCTGCTCCAGCTGGCAGCAGACCTTGGCTTCATCCACATGGTGCTGTTTTAGGCACATGCAGAATGCAAGAGTTGTGCGGTCAGAAAGACTTCCACCCTCTGTCATACCACCCTTCCTTGGAACCCTGCAGGGCCCAAGACCATCCCATAGTGGGAGGAAAAAAATCCAGGATCACCAGAAAACCACACTGCCTGAAAACCTAATCTAACTTGAGTGCTTGCTTCCAATTCTTTGTTGATAACACCAAGGACCTGGAAAAGAGGGCCTGATAGAACACCAGACGGTGACATCTGGTGAGCCAGCCAGGAGACTCAGGAGGCAAGATCCCTTTCTAGAGGAAAATTTGGGGTCCTCTTTTTCTTTCTTCTTCTTCTTCTTCTTTTGTCTTTGGTTGCTCATTGTGAGCATAGGTCAAAAAGTTAAAGGCCAGTCAGGTAAAGTGCTGCTTGAAGACTCCCATAACAGGATAACCCACTCATGGAACAGAGCCCTTTATGTTCCACCAGGGACAAGAAAACTTCCATGCACTGTTCAGGCTTATGTTGTATGTGTGTGTGACCTAAAATTTAGTATGTCTGTTTTGTTTTCACCCTTCTACACCATGATCCTTTACTCTTCTCATCATTCTGTCTCAGATTTCTGCCTTCCTATTTATTACCATCTGCTTCTTGGGAAGACAGAGACATATCATCCAGGTTCCAGACTCTCAGAGACCAATTTTCAGGTCACTGCTAGATCTATTCGAGGCAGAGGGTCTCCCTGTCACAGAAAAGACTTTGCCTCCGAGTCACGTTTAGGTGCCATTTCCAAGATTGCTCATCCCTCATTGACCCAGACTTTGAGTGCATGGCAGCACCAGGGAACTCCCTGAAACTCATTCAGGTGTTAAAAGCCTTTTTTGGTCTCTGGAAGGAATCTTCCTCCTGCTGCTGGCCACTTTGGCAACTGCCTGTCTCATTCTATATGTCCTGAGGGACACGAATTGGAAAGCCCAATCATACTCTAGATGGATTAGTGTTAAAAGCCATGGGGCATGCCTTGTGCTGGTCCCTTTTTGTCAGGGCACAGAAGGTGGGCTTCCTATGGGTTTTATCAGCAGCACCAGTGCCCATTGCAGGCTAGAGACTTCTAGCCTCCATTGGTCTTGAAGAAATGGGCAGCCCAGGGATGCTTGGCCCCTGTGAGGCTGGAATCGGGAAAGGGGATACTTTTCACCCAGTATCCATCTGATTAGCCCACTGTCTATGGATTTTTTTTCCTTTCACTGGACTAGGACATCTAGGGACCAGCTCATCAGTACCTTTTAATTCACACTCAGGTGCATCTTCAACCACTGGGATAAATTCAGACCTCAGACCCTAAGGGAGAAAAGGCTCATATTCCTTTTAATACTGCCTGGCCTATGTACACGCTACAAGGTTGGAACACTTAGCCACCAGAAGGCAGCCTAAATTATAATACTATCTTTTTCTTTTTAATGATGCAAATAATTTATGTCCTCCCATACTGACAGATAAAAACACATACATTCTCTAAGCACAAAGCTTATATTCACAAATAACTTTCTGCTTAAAGACCAAATTTCAATTAATAATCACAATGGAAATTTAGTTATTTAATGCAGCCACTAATCTAATGTTACAATACTATCTTACAATTAGGTTTATTCTGCTAGAGATTGGGAAAATGGTCAGAAGTTCCTGTGCCAAGTGGTTTTTTTTCCCCTGGGGATCAAACTCAGAACCTTGTGCTTGCCAGGCAGGCAAGCCATGGTGACCTTCCAAGGATCTAGGGAAGGATAGGAGGTTCTGCATCCCAGCTCAGTAGGAAGCAGCTTCAGAAGACTGACCTCCCTTCAGCCCCCTTACTCAAAGATTTTTGGGACTCACTCTCTCAGAGGGGAATGACACAGGAACAGATATGGGAGGCATATAAGGGAGGAGAAAACCAGCTAAGCAGGGTCCATCCACTGACCCAGTTAACCCCTGAAACCTGCCACTATCCCACCTCTGTATCTGCTCTGGTGGTTAAAAAAAGCTGTTACTCCTGTGGCTAAAGAGCCAGATGACAAAATCATGGTACCCAGAGCAGGGAAAATCTCCTGATGTGTATTGAGCACTAGAGTGCCCTCAGGTGGACCCTCAGGGGCAATTAAGCCCTCATGCATAGGGATGGTATCTCATGAACCTAATTAAAAACAGAGACATCATGGGAAGGAATATGCACAGAACCCCAAATATTACATAAGAAAGAGTTGTCCATCACACTCCCCACAGGGCCCAAGACCACTCTATAATGGGAAGAGCAAATGAAGGATCCCTAGAAAACAACTAGAGATGTTCAGCCAGGGGGGACCACCTTCCTATCCTGCTATCCTGAGTTGGAGGTGTTCTGCAGTGTGTAATGTTCACTGTGCTGTGGACTCTCCTTCTCATGTAGTTTCCTGTTGAAGTATTGACCCATATTAGCTGACTAAAGTGTACTACCATAAAACAAAGGGAAACTTCACATTCAGATGCTAGATGAAGTTTTCTTGCCCACTGATTTTTGCTTTCCTTCTCCTCTGCCACATCTTGCAAACAACCCCAGCTGCTGGAAAATGTGCTAGAGGTGCCTTTAAGGAAATGACTGAGAAGATAGAAGTGATCTAGGACTGTCAAATAGCGTTTGAACCTGGGAGGAATGACCAATCATGATGAATCACAGCCTAAAAACCTACAGCCTAGAGGCCTGGTGGTGGTTTTGACTTCCGGTGACTTGAAGAAATTGGTGAAGCCAGGTTAAGAGGTCAGGATTCATGTCCATGAGAACTGTGCTCAAACAACTCTATAGATCATTTCATTTGTACTCCCTTGTTTAGAACAGCATGAGTCATCCACTGAGCCAATTCAGAATTCATGTATGGTGTGCCGATAGCCCCAGGTATCCTTCCAACACTGTGGATATGGTGAACAAGACACATAAAACTCCTGCCCAAATATGGCTTACAAGGAACTTACAAGGAACAAGACATGAAACAAGGTATGAAAAATATTTAGTATGTCAGATCATGTTTGTTAAAGAGAAAAAGCTGGTGAAGGCAGTGCTGGGAAGTGTGTGGAGCAGGTGGTTTTCAAATTTTAGGTGGTCAGCAAAGCTGTCCACAGGAAGATGACTTTGGAGTGACGACCGGAAGGAAACAAAGCCACTGAATATGTAGCTTTAGGCAGAGCATTCCCAAAGAGGTGAACACATTGGAGAGGCCAGTGTGGGTGAAGCAGGGAGAAGAGGGGAGATTAGCAGGAGGTGAGGATGTGTATTTGCATGTCCCTATGTGTCTGTACATGTGTGTTCGTGTAGCTCACAGAGGGCCTTGTAAGTTCTAATAACATCTTTGGCTTTTCCCGAGTGCAATGAGAAGACACAGGCATGTTTTGAGAAGAGGAGTAACATTTGACATGTCAAAGCCACTGTCATCACACAGCTGGATTATTGTAATTGTTTCTACACTGCTAGGGGAGCTGTTGTAATAATCCAGCTGAGTGTCCATGGTAGCTTTCATTAGCTGGTGGAGTTGGGTAGTGAGAAATGGTCCAGTTCTGAATTTCGATGTATTTTGAGGATAGAGCTGACAAGATTTACTGAAGAAATGGCTGGCATCTGAGTGGAAGAGAAGCCAAGGAAGACACCAGCATCTGGCTTCAGCTCCTAAAAGGATGAGCCCCCTTTTACTGAATAGAGGAACAAGTCTAGGGGGCTCATTGGGAATTTGGTTTTAGGGTTGTGAATGTGAAATTCCCAGTAGACAGCCAGGAGGAGATGTCAAGAAGGTAGCTGAACCTACGAAACCAGAGTTCAGGTCAGAGACTCAACCTTAAAAGGCACATTTTGCTGTCATCTGTAACTGGGTGGTACATACACCCATGAAACTAGCTTAATCCTTCTGGGCAGAGTATACACAGAGCACAGAAGGCCTAGTGCCTGAGCCCTGAGGTCTTCCACCATTTCATGGCCAAGGAGATGTGGAGGAGCCGGCCGAAGACAGTGAGAAGGCAAGAACCCGGGCAGGAGAAGACCCGGGGTAGGAGGCCTAGAAGCCACGTGAGGACACTGGTTTAAGGCTGAAGGTGTGGCGCCATCCGTGGTGTCCACCCTGTCCAGGTGTCCAGCGGCAGGAAGAGGAGGAGACCACGCAGGTGCTCCATGACCTTGGTAAGAGCTGTTGGGGTGAATGCGGTAGGGTGGAAACCAACTGGGGACAGGTACAGGGGTGAAAGAGGGGAGAAGTGGAGAAGGTAAGAGTGAAGAACTCTGAAGGAAGACAGAATAGATTTGGAGCCTGGAGGGCAAAGAGGGGTCATGAAACATAGAAGGCGTCATTTTTTTTTTTTTTTTTTAAGCTGAGAGAAGTAACAGGTAGAGCCTTCTGCTGTCCTGGAATAGATTTGTATGAATTAAAGACAAGTTCCCCTTCCTCTGTGTGCCTGGGACCCCACCCCAGGGCCACACAGCTTGGAGACTAGAGTGTGGCTGTCAAGTCCGGGAACTGCAGGTGGCAGTGGCCCAGAAACTATTCCACCCCCGCCTTCTCCCACAGTGTCCTGCCACACGGGCTCACCCCTGAATGAGCAGTCCTGATGCTGCTATGCCATCTCAATTTAAGTCTACCCGATTTCGTGCTAAGTTACATACCTCAGTTTGATGTCATTTAAAAACCAATATGACATACATATCTTACTGTTCTCGAATACTAGAGTTAGAAATTTCTTTAAAAAGTTATTTGATTCAACATTTTCAAATGAGCAGCCTGGACTCCAAAAATGATTTCTTTGGCTAAGGATATGGCTCAGTGGCAGAGCACTTGCCTAGAATGTGCAAGGTCCTGGGTTCAATCCCCTCAACCCTAAAAACAACATTAAGTCATTAAATGTATATCGAGTATTATATCAATTGGGATAACATTTCATATATGTAATTCTTCAAAAATATATAGATTCAGAAGACTATTGTGAATATAGTGCTGAAGAAAACCTGGCTTAAAAATAAGGTTTGAGGGCCAGGGATTTAGCACAGTGGTTCTGGCGCCTGCCTTGCAAGCGCAAGGTTCCAAGTTCAATCCCCGGTACCAAAAAATAATAATAATAAGGTTTGAATATTTAAAGTTTGAAAGCTATCATATTTGTCCTCAAAGGTATATTTATACTGATGAAATATTTACAAGTAATTTATTAGGAGGCTTTAGGGTTCAGGTTAATGTAGAATCATCTCCACAAATGACTTTGAAAAGTAACAGAGACAGAAAGGAAATCATGAGGGAATTGCATGCTGATAATCTGGCAGACAGAGAGTAGACATGCCTCTTCTTGTGGTTCACAGCAATAGCTGTTTCTATGTTTGATTTAGGGTTTGTGACAAATTAATAAAAAGATCTAAAGACAAAGTTAATGTCGTGTATTGCCTGTATTATTGTAATTGTCACACTTTGAGGATGTCTGGCATTAATGTTTCTGACAAACAAATATGCCCTGTGCCAGCTACTTCTCTACCATACAGTTTGTCTTTCTGTGTAATCATGTAATCCTGTAGTGTTAAGCAATGTTTTTCCCCCAATCCGAACACCATATAAAAGATAATTTTCAATACATGGAATTGAACCCAAGGCCTTCTCACCGAGCTACATCCCTAGTCCTTTTTGTTTTTGAGACAGGGTCTCCTATGTTGCCAAAGTTCCCCATGCTGGGTTAGAACTTGCCATCCTCCTGCCTCAGCCTCCCAGAGTTCTGGGATTATAAGCTTGCACCATTAAACCTGGTTTAATAATGTTTTGACACAGTAAATAAAGTAACAAATGAAATTTGGTCAAACAACCTGAATGTCCTTTGAGTTGTCCTAAAGTTTCTAGAGTTCATATATTGTTCTGTACAAGAGAAGAACAAAGAATAAAATTCTATTATTTCATGTTAATTTCTAGATGTGACTGAGAGGATTCAGTAAGCGAAAACATGGATATTACAGAACTGGGCATATTATAAACACTGGAAAAATAGTTGTCAAATTTATTTTATTGGTCAAAAAGGGTAAGTGACTTAAAATATTGAATGGAACATTAACCATAAACTCTCAAAAACTCCTTGATTGTATAATATTTATTTACTCTTTTGAATAAATAATCTTACATGAAGAGATCTTTTCAAGTTATAATCTTGTCATGAATATGAGTCTATCAGTTTATACTTCAAGTAATCAAATAATTCTAAAATTACAGGTTTTTTATTATTTATTTATTTATTTATTTATTTTGGTACCGGGGATCAAATTCGGGAACTTGCACTTGCGAAGCAGGCGGCAGAACTACTGAGCTAAATCCTCGGCCCTAAAATTACTATAGGCAGAATAGAGAGAAATTAATATACAGTCAGAGAGGGACTGGCTCTCAGCACAAAAAAACCCCCCAAAAACCATCAGAACTCTGGCTGGAGGTGCATCTGTAGAAGACTAGGCTTCAAGCTGCAGATCCAGTGGCCAGGCCTACATGCCTCCCTAAGGGATAAATAATTGCTTGAGCTTGTATTGTAATTAGCACCATGTGGTCCAGTAAGTCCGTATGGGCCCAGGTGGGTGAGCAGAGCATTTGGACCCATCCCTTCCCAAAAATCCCTTTGTTCTTTCCATGTACCTTTGTTAAGTGACTCTTTCCCCTATTGGATCAATACTGGCTAAGCAGCTATCCTTGTAAACCTATAGGTTGGTTATAGTTTGACCCACGTTGTATTCACATTGTGACTTTGCTGTATAAATTACCCCTGACAAAGAGCCTCAGTGGCCACCCCCTTGGGACCCCTCCTGGAAATCCAGGAGCTACTCTTCTCTTCTAATTTCCAATAAAACTCTCCTCTTCCTTTGGTTTGCTACTTCATCCCTTAATGCTATGGGAGCACAAACTTGGCACGTCTAACATGTAACAGGTCGGGAGTTATATTTCTCCTGTATCAAAATCATGGCTCTTTTTTGTTTTAAACTCTACTGTATATACATATAAATAATGTGGTGATTGCTGGAGAATTTTCTACAGATGGTCTTGATACCTGCAATCTACCAGGAATGGCTGCATGGGAACTTCACTCAGAGCAGAGGAGCCAGTTTCTTGTTTTTGTTTTTGTTTTTGGTACTGGGGATCAAACTCAGGTCCTTGTGCTTGTGCAGCAGGCAGCGAAACCACTGAGCTAAATCCCCGGCCCAGGAGCCAGTTTCTTGTATCTTTTTTGTTCATAGGCAATGAATTGTAACTTTTCAGACTCTTGTATTTCATTGGTTCTTTTTTCCAGGGCACCTGGGAAGTTCTGGCTGACCTTCAGACTCAGGGTAGAAAACTCAGAAGGGTGAATTTCAGATCTCACTATATACAGCTGTGCTTTATCTAATCCTGCACAAATGTGAATGTGGCTCTTTACTGATCATGCCTTTTTTTTTTTTTTTTTTGCTGTATCATGACTACAACCTTTGCTTCTAACTTTTTTTAGATTAATTGGTGAATGTAGCCTACACATTTCCAGTGCAGTATTCTCTTTCTTTCTTTTTTTTTTTTTTGGCAGTACCAAGGATCAAACTCAGGACCTTGTGCTTGCCAGGCAGGCATGGCACCACTGAGCTAAATCCCAGGCCCTGCAGTATTTTATTTCTGACCAAATGTGAACCATACTTATGACAACATTCCAAAGTCACATTGGCTTTTGAAGTATATACATTCATATTCTAAATCAAGTAATTTATACATACATAAAGTAAAGGTATGTAAATGCTGCCACATGTCCACCTGCCATGACTCCTGTGCTTGTAATGTAACAGACACAGAACACCATTTTTACATATGAAAGATATAAGGTGAGTTTTGCCTTGGGGGTATTGTTATTGTTTAAATTTGGGTGCAATGCTGGTGTGTAAAGGAAGTGACATCTGTCCTAGCTCTGTCACTCCCTTGTTGCTAATCTACATTTACTTGGGCCCATTTTCCCAATCTGTAAAGCTGAGTGTGTGTGTGGGAGGGGAAGTGAATGAGTTGTGAAAGGAGTCCCTACACCTCTGGCTAGCTTCACAATAGAGGGAGGAAATAGAAAAAATACACAGCGGAAGAATATTGTTTCCTCCTCTCTTTTGGTGCCAAAAAAAGAAAACCAAGCAGAAGTAGGTGATGGTGGCGTGTGCCTGTAATCCCAGCACTGAAAGGCTGAAGCTGATGGATCCCAGGTCCAAGCCCAGCCTGGGAAACTCAGTCACTTAGCGAGACCTACACAAAAAACAAAGGGAGAGGGGAAGGAAAATAATAGAGAGAGCAAACTGGAAAGCTCAATGCAGAGCCAAGGGGCCTGAGAGTGACGGAGTCGTGGCACACACAGGAGCCAGCAGGACAGCTAGAACCAGAAATCTCTCCCACCACTCCACACATGGATTTACCCTGTAGTTTGCTTGAGTTTCTTCCCCTACTTATCCCAAATGTTCCAGTTTCTCCTAATTATGATCACTTGCTTATGTTTGCCTCTCTGAATTAGGAGCAAAGAACAGCAACTTAGAGTCTGGTCGTTCCAAATTCCTCACTGCTCCCAGGGTTGGAAAGAAGGCAGGAGGAAGAACGAGTTGGGCTCATTATGTACACAGCCTGATCTCCTTCAGTTCTACTCAGGAGCATTGGCGCCTATGTTTATTTTCATGGCTGGAATTAAGCAATTTCCAGACGGTCCCTCAGCAGGTTAATGACAGAGCCTGAGTTAGTATGCACAGCTGCTGGCTTCTCAGTGTGGGCCCTGGGCCACACGGCCACGTGGCTGTGCCACCCAGTGCTACAGATCACACACTTGTCAACTGCAAGGAACTTCCTAAGCCCATTGTCGTGAAGAGGCTTTGTTAAACGTAGCACGTCCAAGGACCCAAACACCAAAATCTCAAAACATATTTCCCTTTGAAACAAAAAAAGTGTCATGTAGGAGTAAATGGGTATTATCCATGTCACTTGACCAGCAAAACTTAAGTTAAATCACAGGCTTGATCATATTTTTACAGATAACAAAAACAATCAACTTTAAGGATTACCGTCATTTCTCATTTCCCAGCCAGAGCCACTAGCCAGCACATAATTTGTGTTCAGTGTTTTTTGTTTTTCTTGGTATTTTCAAAAGATACATGCATGCTATGCATTTCTTATCTAAGATTCATACTAACAACTAAAAAGTAGTCTTTTGTAGTTAATTTCAGTAGTAAGCAGTTCTTAAAGGAACACTTTGGTAAAAGCTCACAATCATCCTTTGAAAGCTAAATAAAATATTACTCTATGAGGTGTCACAAACTTCTATAGAATCAGAAGAATTATAATCATTTAAGCTCAAAATGATGAGTTTTTTTTATTTCCCCAGTTTTTCTCAAAGAAGAGTGAGCAATTGTTCTTACAATACTATAGGTATTGTAGAAGGTAGAAAATATATCTTCAATAAGAAATAAAATCATCTTGTAATTTACTTTTATTTCTTCCTTCTTCCTTCCTCTCTCCCTTCCCCTCCTCCTCCTCCTCCTCCTCTCTCTTTCTCTGTCGCTGTCTGTCTCTGTCTTTCTCTCTGTCTCCCCCCCACGCCCGGTGCACATCCTGGCAATGTCATTTTAGACTGGTGCATAAAGAGGGACTGTAAACTTAGTTGTGCATCACTTCTAGAGGATGTAGTTAAAAGTTCAAGTCCTAGTTAATAGCCACCGGTGCTAATGGATTAGCAGATAAGGTTGCAGCAAAACTCTGCCCAAAGTTGGTTTCGTCTGTAGAGGCTTGGAGCCAATCAAAATAGCGTTTTGTTCATTGTTACCATATAGCAATGTACCATGTACCAGCAAATTAGCAGGCAGGTAGGTATGCTAGATGGAGAAGCCTGAATTTGGAATCCTAGCCAATTACAGAAACAAGAATAAGCTAATAACTGTGTAGGACCTTCAGATTTGGAACTGCCATTCTTTGGAGTAAATTTGTGTTTTGATCTATAAATTTCATGAAGTGTATAGAACTTGGTTAGAGGAATTTCTGCTAAGTAAGAGATACCTATAATTCCTTACTAGCATTGAAAAACTTTGTATAGTTCTTTCATTTCTGTAACTTGTACTTAGGAAACTCAACAGTCCTTCAGCACATCTTTGTCACCTCATTCCCTTGATAAAATGTACACAAATCATGACAAGGATGAAGTTAAAAGATCAGCTGAGATGGGAATTCTCCTCATCCCCTATATTCACCAATCTTACTACTTCTGGTGTGTCAGAAGAGCCTCTCACACTGGTGTTCACTGAAACATGAACAATTATAGCTATGACCACACACACACACACACACACACACACACACACACACACGCAGAGCGCAATCCTCGAGAGAAATTAGCTACTAACCACCCCACCCAAAATCTGAACTATGTCACTTCAATAGGCATCCTTTAAACTACAGTAGAATGGAAATACATCCTAAAATTAGAAGAGTAAACAAACTGTGTTGATCTTTTCTATTTAATATTACACTTAAAAACATTCTATCTTAATTCAACTTGGCTACCCAAAATAGAAAAACCTTAACTTCAGCTTATTTTCTTTACTTTGGTAATAGTTTTAGTTCATTTCCAAAACTGGTGTGAAGAAGCAAAGGGCTCTTAACTGGCTCTTACGCGGTAGGACTGAATTCATAAGCAGAGGCCAAGTGTTTCACCAGTCAGTTACAGCAGGTGACTAAGTACTAGAAACAGATATTTTGAAATACTGTACAGTAGACTATTCCATGCAAAATTGTGCCCACTATTGGATAAAAACTGTGAAGATGGTCAAATGGGAGCTAAATTCATTCAATAGATTGAGTGGAAAGATTATATATTGCAAACCTTTTCTAAAAAAAATAAAGGAAGAGAATCAAGAGGTGGATGGAGGGGGAAGAGAGGGAAGGAAAGGGGATTGAAAAAAGGAATTAATATGTATTATGTACATATACCAATTCCCCACAGGGAATGTGGACATCATGTGCTATAAACATGTACTAATTAGCTGGGGATTTAGCTCAGTGGTTCCAGGGCTGGCCTTGAAAGCCTTGCCCAAGTTCAATCCCCGGTACCAAACCAAACCAAACCAAAAACATGTACTAATTAAAAAAAATACACACAATTTTGTTAAAAAGACAATAGGAAAGAAGGAGAAAGACCAAATGTGAAAGTCATTGGAAAGACAGCATTCAAAGATGACTGCAAAGCAAACATAACAATGTGAAAGGTCAAGAAGTAGGAATCCAGGCAGCCGGGAAAATGGCGGGGGGAAAGGCGGGAGAGGAGAAGCCTGAGAAGCCGCAGCGAGCTGCAGGCGCCGGAGGACCTGAAGAAGAAGTAGAAAAACCTGTGAAAGCTAATACTGTTTCTTCCAGTAATGGAGGGGAAAGTTCCAGTCGCAGCGCTGAGACGCGATCAGCTGAAGAAGAAGCTGCAGACCTCCCAACAAAGCCTACAAAGATCTCCAAGTTTGGATTTGCCATAGGTAGTCAGACAACAAAGAAAGCATCAGCTATATCCATCAAACTTGGATCAAGTAAGCCTAAAGAAACTGTTCCAACTCCTGCTCCAAAAACCCTTTTAGTAGCAGCAGCTTTTAATGAAGATGAAGATAGTGAACCAGAGGAAATGCCTCCAGAAGCAAAGACGAGGATGAAGAATATTGGAAGGGATACACCAACATCAGCTGGACCAAACTCTTTCAGTAAAGGAAAGCATGGGTTTTCTGATAACCAGAAGCTATGGGAACGAAATATAAAATCTCACTTTGGAAATGTCCATGACCAAGACAATTAAATGATGTGCTTTGAATTGGGGTGTGGGGTGGGTGTAAAGTTAAAAGGAACAGTTTCCTTTTTTAAAATGGTATAAGACTATCTTTGGAGCCGCTTTTTCTTTTTCTTTTTCATTTTTTTTTAAGATTGAGTGGTACACTAATAAGTGAGTGTTTGAAATTAGAGGTAATTTATGTTTTATATACAGATTTCAAGACATTTGCTAATTTTGTAGTTTCATGTGATTAGTTCCCAAAGGTTACACATAATAAAGAAATCAGAAATGGTACCTTTTAAAGAATGCATATTTTTTTTAGACACAACTATTAGCACATTAAGAGGGAAGCAAAAAATAACCATCTATTTAAAACTGTCAGCAGTGACTCCTAAATTAACTCCCTCATTACCTAAACTGACTGTCTGGCTCTCAGGAACAGCCTTATAGAGAAAGGGGGAATATTGTATTGAAAGGAAAATGTTGCTGGACTATTGACTGAAAGTAAATTTAGATAAAATTTAAATAGAGTTTTTTTCCTTATGGGCATTTGTTTTGTTATCATATTATTAGGTATTGCATTGCTATCAGTGGATACAGATGCTTAGCTCTTTTACTAAAAATAATTTTTAAAAAATTTCTATGTGAAGTATCATATTTGAAATAGCCCATTTCATTTTAATGGTCTTGTCTACCTTCATTAGTCTTCAAAGGACAGCCATTTGCTACCAAAGTAAATCAATATTTTGAATGTGCTTCTCTTGGTTTTTGTTTGTTTATTAGCTAATTCTTGTAAGCATTTCCACCAGAACATGAGGCAAATCATAAGGAAGCTGTTTCTTTTAAAATAAAAACCACCATCAAAAATTTAAATGTACATACTGATTAAGTATTTGGTGGGTTTTCATTTTTTAAAAGGTCTAAACACCAAAAAAAAAAAATTTAACATTGTAGAAGATGGAAGACAGTAAGATGCATTTTCTGTAACTTTGCCTACACATTTACATTACTAAGTTGTTAAATCCAATTTGAATTGAACTCACTACAGGATTTCTTATTAGAACAATTATATGGTTTATTTTAAGTGTATACATACTGCCCAGTGGCCTGGGCATATTGTAGGTACTGAAAATGAAAGAAAATGCATCTTCAAACATATTTTACAGAATTGTTCATCACATATACTGTTAGATTTGTGTACTGTAGGGTGTTTTGTTTTGTATTTTTGTATTGTAGATGGACTTTTTTTAGTTAAACACATCTTTGAAAGCATGCTCAGACAAAAGAAAAATGATACAGTGATTTCCTTCAGAATGCCTACAATGTTAAATTTGGAGGCAGCTTCAGACTATTTTATTGGTGGTAGTTACTTGCTGATCTTTTTCAATAGTCACTCCAGAGAAGA
This sequence comes from Heterocephalus glaber, assembly GCF_000247695.1. The sequence goes on along the minus strand of NW_004624879.1, from coordinate 2,259,697 downwards.
AACCTGCACATATGCCTAATAAGTTGTTCTTTTACATTACAGTTTAGATTAAGCCCCAAGTAAAACAGTGGAAATGTATATAGAACTATTAGTTCTTACATGATTTAATTATACCAAGATACATGAATTTAACTTTAACTTTACTTTTATGCAGGCAAACTGTTCATTTTTGTCCATTTTACTGTTTGTTAAAATAACATCCCTCTCCTACATACTCTTTTCTTGACCCAAATGAAATACTAAGGTCAAGATGAGGAGAGAAACAACTTGAGATGAATGTCTTCACTAAAATAACCAATAAATTTTGTCAAACTCAAAAAAAAAGAAAAGAATTAGGAATCTATAGTTTTCTTTCAGTCAAAATTTGTTAAGGAATTTTACCCAATCCTGAACTACAAAACCATGTTTCATATCTTTCTTTTTTTTCTATCTTTATTTATTTGCAGTACTGAAAATTGAACCTAGGGCTTTCACACAGAGCTACATCCCAAGTCCTTCTTTAATTTCTTTTTTTGCGGGGGAGGTACCGGGGATCGAACTTCTTTAATTTTTTATTTTGAGACAAGGTATTGCTAAGTCACTAAATCTCCCAGAATGTGCTTGAACTTGTGAACCTCCTGCCTGTCTCCCATCATTCTGGATCTACAGGCATGCGCTACTGTGCTCAGGTACAAAGTAATATTGCTTTGGACCAATACTCTCTAGAAAATGGTGGTTTAAAAAACCCCCAACATGGGCTGGGGATTTAGTTCAATGGTTTCACCACCTGCTGCACAAGCGCAAGGACCAGAGTTTGATCCCTGGTACCAAAAAACAAACAAACAAACAAAACCCCAACTTATTTTCCTCTAGAGACTGTAAATTTTACTTGGATGGAGACAAATTGTCCCTCAGGTAGTCTTTCTGCTTGGATGAAGCTCATCTCAAGAACCGCTTTCCTTCAGATTTAGGAGAATACACAAATGCATTTAAAGATGTCTTAGGAGGCATTTTGAAAATTCCCTTCATTTTTTTCAGTCAAGCATCTTGAAAGAGCTGTCTGTTACAAGGACCTCTCTTTCCAGCAGCCCTTGCTCTTTTCAACTCACAGCAGTGTATCTCCCTGACTTTCTCTCCCCAGTGGGACATCCCAGACAGAGGTGATCTGGTTTGTGTATTTGTTTTAGTGGATGTTTCTCACACCGTTTGCCCTGATTTTTGACACCGTTAGCCACTTTGCTCTCATGAAATTCTTTTTTTTCCCCCCCTTTGGCTTCCATGCCTGGTTCATGTTTTCTTTTATATTGTATATATTTTAACTTACAATAGTTTGTGCGGGACTGAGTATTGAACCGAAGGCCTTTGAACTGAGTTATGTCCTCAGCCCTTTTTTATTTTTTATTTTGAGACAGTCTCTCTAAGTTGCTCACACAGGCTCAAACGTGCAGTCCTTCTGCCTCAGTCAGTCTCTTGGAGTGCTGGGATTACAGGTGTGCACCACCATGCCCAGCATATCATATGTATTCTTATAAGATGCTTAGAAAAACTTTTGGAGAGTGAAATTCTGTAAAGGCCTAAGAATGTTATTTTTAACATTGACGTGAATAGCTGAGGCAAGAAATGTAGAAAGAAAATATTGGGAAAATGAAATAAAACTTACTGATTGCATGTCATAGGAGATACACATTCCTCAAATAATCCCGCTGGTGACCGTGTAATTATAAACTAAATCCAATGCTCTCAAATAAAGAGCTAGTGTACTCGGGAGCTACAGAACAAAGAATGGGTCAAGGAATAAGTCCCTGTGGAAATGGCTCTGGGCTGAGGCTTGGGAATGAAGTGGACGACTCCAACATGCGCACGGGAGGAGAGCCATATACACCCAGGAATGTGAGAAGGGAGCCGGAGGAGCAGAGACTCTCAGCTGCACGGCTTGCGGATCTGTCCTTTGCCCTGTTTCTTCCTCACTGCCCAGTGAGCATTTGGCTCCGTCAGGTAGGATCCAAGCCTTGCATGTCTTTGTGTCCCATGTGGCGGGCAGGTAGTAAAAGCTCAATGAATATTTCTCAATTTGTTTCAAATAAACAATTTCCTTTCCACCCTCTTATACCTCCATAGTTACTGAAAGGTACCCTTAAAAATACCATAATGATTTATCTTTTAATGGATTGAACAAGTTAATCATTTATTCACATGTAGCCTCATTAGAAGATAATTCTGTGAAATGTATTAGGAGAATAGTATGTCTAGAGAAAACCGGGTTCTTTTTTCTCTTAAAAAGCTGTTTCCACCAACATTTTCTTATAAAGATTTATAAATATGTAGCAACGTTGAAAGAGTGTTGCATGAATACCCATATTCTATGTCCTAGATTCGACCACTAACCATTTTGCTTGGTTTCTTTGCTTGCTTTTTCTCTTTCCATTCTTTCTTCTGTCCACCCTTCCTTTGCTCTGTCCACCCTTCAATCCATCAATCCATCTTTCTTTTTTTTTTTTTTTTTGGTACCGGGGATCGAACTCGGGTCCTTGAGCTTGCACAGCAGGCGGCAGAACCACTGAGCTAAATCCCCAGCCCTCCATCTTTCTTTTTTTGAAATATTTTAAAATAAATTGTAGGCACCATACCACTTCTTTTAGAAAATTAAGTCTGCCTGTCACTAGCGAGAAATTAATATTTACTTTTCTCAATATAAAATTTATATATTGTAAAATAAATAAATTCTAAGTTTACTCACTAATTTTTGAAAATTACGTGTATCTGTGTAGATAAAATGAACCCCTAACAAGATGCAGAATGTTATTATCTCTCCAGAAAGTTTTTTATAACCCTTCCTAGTTTTTCTTGTTTTTCCATAGTAGATTAGTTTTGTCTATTTTAGAATTTATTTAAATAGTCAAATATTATATACACTTTTGTACAAAGCCTCTGTCATTCTTCTGATTTTTAAGATTCATCCATTTTGTTGCATGTATGAGTAGTTAATTTCTTCTTTATTTTAGTAAGAGTCCATTTTTTGTAGGTATCACAGTTTGCTTACCCATTTTTCTATTGGTGAACATGTAGAGTATTTCAAGCTTTAGGCTATTACCAAAAACAAATCTGGTACAAATCTTTTTGTGAACATATGATATCATAGGTAAATATCTGAGCTGTAGAGGAAGTGTGTTAGTTTTATAAGAAATTGTTTGATTTATTTTCCAAAGTGTTGCACTTTTTTATATTCCTCTGACCAATGCAGGCGAACTCCAGGCGCTCTACGTCCTTGCTGACATTTGATGTTATCAGTTTTTAAATGTTAGTCATTCTTGTAGGTATTCAGTGACATCTCATTGTGGATTTAGTTTTCATTTCCTTGATGAATCATGATATCGAGCAGTATTTCTTGTGTTTACTACCCATTCAGATACCTTCTTTTGTGAAAGGTCTCTCTGAATTTTTGTTTCTTGAGGTGGGGGTGTTTACTTATCATTGTAGGAGTTCTTTATATATTCTAGATACCAGTCCTTTTTCAAATATATTTTGAGTGAATATATTCTCTCAGTGTGTGAGTTGTCTTATTTTGTTAAAGGTATCTTTTGATGAGAAACTTTAAATTTTGATGAAATCTAATTCATACCTATATACACATTATGGTTTTTAGTTTATGTTACTGGTTTTTGTTGTTATTTGTTTTGAGACAGAGTTTCACTATGTAGTCCAGGGTGTCCTTGTACTTGTGGTCCTCCTATTTAGCCTCCAGAATCCTGGGATTTCAGAAAAGCACCACCACACCCAGCATATTATTATTTTTTAGGACCTCCCTTATGAAACTTTGGCTTACACTCAAGTCATGGAGATACTATCCTATATTTTCCTCTAAAATATTATGGTTTTAGATTCATATTTAGGCCCTATGATCCATTCATAATTAATGACTGTATGTTTGATATTAATTAGTGGTTGAAGTTCATTTTTTCCATATGGGACTTGAGTTATACCATTTGTTTAAATTCCTGTTGAATTATTTTTGTGTCTTTGTTGAAAATCAAATGCTTGTATTAGTGCAGGTCTATTTATATGTCTTTTACAAATATAAATACTGAATACCACCTGAAAGTTTTAAAATATTATCTCTTTATTTGGTTTTTTTGGGTGGGGCTACTGGGGATCAAACTTGGGACCTTGCACTTGCAAGGCAGGCAGAGGCACTACTGAGCTAAATCCCTGGCCCTGATTTTTTTTTTTTTTTTTTTTTTTTGAGGCAGGGTCTTGCCATATAGTTCTGGCTGACCTTGAACTCACTGGGTATCACAGGCTGGCCTTGAACTTGCAGTGATCCTCCTGCCTCAGCCTTCTGAGTGTGGGGATTACAGGAGTGTGCCACCATGTCTGGCTTTTATTTAATGTTTACACAAAGTAATCTGGATAAGAATTTCACAGTAAGGATATAATGACTTTTGATAGGAAAATTGCTACCCTGTGTCTTCAAAGTACAAAGCAGCTTTTCTCTCTTGCAGGAATTCAACTTCTATACTAATAATCAAGTATATCACAATCTCTACTTGAAAGTCAAAGGGCCTTAAAATGCAAAATAAATTTTGTTATTTAAGAAAGATGATCAGGTTCCTCTTACTGGAGTCTTGTGTGTGTGGATGGCAAAGAGTGTTTATAGGAACTTAGATAAGTTTTCTTTTGTTTTTCATTTGTAAAGAAAACATGTAATTTTTAGACTGTTCCTATTATAACACGGTGTCATAAAAGTTAGTGATTTTCAGGGAAATATTTTGGTGAACATGTGGATAAAATGATAAAGAATATAGGTAGGAGAAAGTTGATAAACACAAGGTTCTTTCCTTGGGTAAAAGCTCAAATAACCATCAGATTAACCTTCTCCTGCATGGAATTCTGGATATGTTCTCTTTGTGTTACTGAAGCCAGAGAGAAACATGCCCTCCTGTGGACGTAGTATACTCAGGCAGGTGGGAGAGGAGAGTGGCTGAAAGCCCTTCTTGGCAGCCGCCCTTGAGCTGGCCAACCCAGGAGAATTTATTTGCCTGCTCTTCACTTCAGTAATTCAATAGCTTCTTTCCTTCCGGTAGGGAATGCCTGAGCACTTAAAATGCACCATGAGTCTTTGTCTCATGCCACTCATCAATGTTGTGGTTTGAACACAAAGAATTTTAACATCCCTCACATCCCAAAATAAACAGCAATTCTGGAAATGTCACAGGGCTTTTAGGGCACAGGAAGTGGATTCTGTGAAGTGGATTTAAATTATTCATGGTGCACAGTGGAAACTTCTGGAGCTCCTCCCCCACCAAGAAACAAGAAGAAACAATTATTGGCACTTGAAAATGGGAAGCTGACAACACACTTGCTGGTTGGTGTTGATGGGCACTGAAAAACATTAATGCATGTAGCGTTATGTTTTAGCACATGGAATTTATTTACTCCTAATATCTTTTTTAACTTAATAACTCAATGTTTTAATAATGAAAGTGACCTTCCATAACAATTATTCTGGGTTTGATGCTAGGCTAATTTATAATGCTTCCTTCCCATAATTATTAAAAATAATACCAAAAAAATAATACCAACAGATCACACCTAATGTATCGGTTTGGAGGGACAACTATCACCTGCTAAACCAAGGAATAACAATGTTAAGCTCAAAGTTTTGTTTTGTTTTGTTTTTGGTACCAGGGTCCTTGCACTTGCGCAGCAGGCAGCGAAACCACTGAGCTAAATCCCCAGCCAAGCTCAAAGTTTTTTGAAACAAATGATGGCAGAAATTGGAATCCTAACTGTATCCTACTTATTTGCACATAAATCCTAGGTGTGATCTGTAATTTATGCAGAGAAGTTAGGAAAGAAAAGATTATCAGTGTCCTGCAGAAGAATTTTGGAAATTGGAAAAGGACCACTTATGCATGAATGCTGCCTCATTAAACCAAAAATATAGTTACAGGAAAGTCAGGTGATTAAATTATTCTAGCCTGGAGGCAGGCTCACCTAGAAGCTAAGAATTCTCCTGCAAAGCACTGGTGTTCCCGGTGCCCTTGATAGCAACCAAAAAAGAAAAAAATCCCTTATTAATAAGGCCAGTGGTTCTTAACAGTCTTTTCAGGCTCTGTTTTCTATGTACATGGTACATTCTTTGCAAAGAAGTGTTTTCATTTACTTCAATTAGTTGGAATCTCACTTTTCATGGAAGAAATATTCCATGAGATCTGATGAAAACATTGCTAATTAAGAGGAAAGAAAATACCCTAAACTTACTGATTGAAAGAATAAATTGATTAGCAAAGCAAGAAGAGAACTTAATAGTGTCTTTGAATTTTCTTCTCTTGATTATTTTGAGGACTTTTTCAATTTAGAAATCTGTACTTTATAGCATGCATTTATGTGATCATATTTGCACAAAAATATTAGGAAAATACTGGATGTTAGAAGCAATATCTTACTGATCCAACCAGTTCTACATTTAAAAAAATCACAACTTTGTTCCCAGCTTTGTTCCAAAAAGAAACACAACACCTTTGATGGACTATCACTCAGCCATGGATGTTGGCTCCTTTTCTAATTCACTGCAGACAATCTATTCATGTTCTATTCCAGCTTGAAGGACCCGCTGGTGTGGTTCATAATGACCTAGTTAATTCCTCCCTTTAACTCACTGCTGCCAGGTTATTGAATGAGCTGTATTTTTTTCCTTGCCAATAACTCACTTAATAAAATGGCCCTTAGCAGAGTTAAATCTCCTTGCTGGCTTTGCTGATGCCTGTACTTATTTCTGCTCCCACAAATTTCAGACTTGCCCGGTGAGAACATTCTCTCTCTCCTTAGCTTCACTCAAGTATGACTGCTGGTCTTTTGTGGAAAGGTAATTATACTAATTTCTGTTTGATTTTACTTATTACTGATACCTTATTTGAATTTTTATGTCTGACAGATGATTGGAATATGTGTTCAAAAGGTTGTCTACTAATATTGCTAGCAGCATTATTCATAATAGCCCAAAAGTGGAAACAACCCAGATTTCCACCAACTAATCAATGAGTAGACAAAATAGGTTGTTTCTGTACTATGAAATATTTAACCACCAAAGGAATGAAGCACTGTTACATGAAACAGCATAGAAGAATCTTGAAAACATGCTGTGAAAGAAGCCAGATTCAAAGACCACATATTGTACAATTCCATTTATAGAAATGTCAAGAATCAACAAATCCATAGAGACAGGAAGTAGATTAGTGCTTTCCAGGAGATGGTACAAGGAGGAAATTGGTCCCGATTATAACAGGAATGGAGTTTCTTTTGGGGGGTTGATGGAAATAATCTAGAATCAGATAATAATGATGGTTGTAAAATATAGTAATTTATGAGAAACCATCAACTAGTATAATTTGAGGCTGTGAATTTTGTGTTATGTGAATTTCTATCTGAATAAAAATTAGACAAAAAAAGAGTTAATGGCAGGGCTGGGGATTTAGCTCAGTGTTTCCAGCGCCTGCCTTGCAAGTGCAAGGTCCAGAGTTTGATCCCCGGTACCAAAAAAAAAGAGTCAATGGCTGCTCTCCAAAATGTATGAAAGACCTCAATCCATAGATGTCATGGCTTGTACCTGGATGTCTCCCCAAAGCCTCATGGGCTTTTGGAGCAACTGGATCAGTCCACTGGTGGGTTCACAGCTGGGTGTGACGTTGGGCGGTGAAGCCTGGTGGGACGAGCTGGGCCCCTGTGGGCGTGGCCTGGGAGGGTGTGTATCTATCCCTTCTATGCCCTTGAGCCTGCTCTGCTTCCTGCTGCCAGGCCATGAGCTCTTCTTTCTCCTCTGCCCTGACCCTCTGCCATACCACCCTTCTTTGGAACCAGCCGACTGTGGACTGAAATTCTAAAAACTGTGAACCAAAATAAACCTTTCCTCCTCTAACTTGTGTGTTTTGTCCCAGAAACAAGAAATAACTAAAACAATAGTTATTTCTCAATAGTTTCTCAATATTAGAGAAACTACTTATGGTAAATAGCATATCACAGCTAGAAAGAGTCACTTCGTAATGGTAAGAAGTCCTATTTATTAGTAGGAATTCTACTAGAGAACAGAATTGCTTCAAAAACTATAAGGAGAAATGGATACAAAAGGCAGCAGGTAATCCACAACCAAATGGGCAGTTTTAGCAATCTCAAAAATCAGTAAAGACAGCCAGGCATACACTTGTAATTCCAGCACTTAGAAGGCTGAGGCAGTATGATCACCATAGGTTTGAGGCCAGCCTGGGCTACATAGTGAATTCAAGACCAGCCTAAACTACATGGTGAGACCCTGCCTCAAAAAACAAACAAATCAGTGAAGATATAGAAAGTTTGAGTCATACCATTAACAAACTTTACCTTATGGATGAATATAAAACATTTCACTCAAGGATCATATCTTAAACCAGATGTGGTGGTGCATGCTTATAAATCCAGCACTCTGGGAGGCTGAGGCAGGAGGATTTTAAATTTGTGCCCAACCTGGGCAATTTAGCATGACCTAATCTCAAAAGAAGGGGGAGGGAGCACCTGAGATGTAGTTCAATACCCACTATCAAAAAACAAAAGAAAGAAAAAAAGCCAAGTCTCAATAAATTTCAGTGGATTGGAATACAAATAATCAACTTAGAAATGTATAAAAAAGATAATATAAAATCCTATATTTTTGAAAATAGGTATAAACATCAGTTGGCAAAAATAAATCATAAGGTAAATTAGGGTAAAATTAATACTGAATGACGAAAGTACAAGACACTGAAACTTGTGGAAGGCAGTTCAATCAAGAGGAAAATTTATGACCATAAAATTCAGCTTTTAGAAAAGAATGAGAATTCATCACCAAAGCCTGATCTGAAATAAACAGAAAAGGGCGGGGAATTTAGCTCAGTGGTTCCACTACCTGCCTTGCAAGCCCAAGGTCCTGAGTTCGATCCCCATCCCTGTACCAAAACAAAACAAAAAACAAAGAAAGAAATAAACAGAAAAAAGAATTAAAGTTAAAACTAAAGGAAAAAAACAATAAAGCAAGCATTTGTGAAAGAGAAAACAGAGAACTTCAAGATAGCCAGAAGTTGTTTCTTTAAAGAGATTAAACTCTCTGATAAGATTCTGGTGAGAAAGGGAAAACAAAGGAAGCATAAACAAACAAGATCACTAAAGAAAAAGGAGACAACACTATAGGTCCTATAGCTATTAAAGAAATAGAGATTCTTGAATCACTTTAGACCAATAAATGTAAAAATTGAGGAAAAAATAGCTAGGCATGGTGGTACATGCCTGTGATTCCAATACTTGGGAGGCTGTGGTAGGGGGATTGCCATAAATTCATGGTCAGTGTGGCCTACATAGTGAGTTAAAGGCCAGCCTGAACTACACATCGAGACCGTCTCAAAAAAAAAAAAAAAAGATCAAAAGTGCCTCCATGATAATACACCCAAATTCAAATAAGAAGTCTAAGCAGTCCTATAATTCTTATAATTGAGATAAACTCTTTTAATCTTTCCCATTAAAAAAAAAACAACTAGATCCAGATGGCCTCACTAGTAAGATCTATCAATTAGTTAAAGAAGAAATAGCAAAAACCTTACATAATTCTTCCTGAGAATATGAACCTAGTCATCTTTGATATAAAATCCTAAAACAAACATATTATAAAAAAGGAAAATTACAGACAGTGGAATTCTCATTCATCAATATAGATGCAAAATTATAAGCTAAGTGATAGTAAACTTATTCAAGGTTATACAGAAAAGATAACATTGTTCTCAGGTTGGGTTTATTTGAGATTACAAAGTTTAGCATTAGAAAGTCAATCAGTGTAAAGCATAACAAATAATATCGATTAAAAGAAAAATATGAGTATCACAACAGACATAGAAAAAGTATTTAATAAAATTCAACTCCTATTCATGATTTAAAGAATAGCGGGGAGCTCTATAAATCTGATAAAAGGTATCTAGCAAGAAAAAAAGTCATTCAACCTAATGATTTACTTAATGATAAAATATTGAAAGTTTTCTTTTTGAAATCAGGAACAAAACAAAGATGCCGCCTACTCTCACTTCCATTCAACTTTTACTGGAGGCTGTGTCAATGTTGTAGCCAAGAAAAAGAAAAGAAAAAAACCCCCCCAAAACAAGAAGTGTAAGAATTGGTAAATAAGGAGTGAAATTCTTGTTATTCACAAATTACTTTCACTATGTAGAAAATCCAATACAATCTACAGATAAATTTTTAGTATTGACAAGACTTTAACAAGTCTATCAAATCCAAAGACATACAAAAACTTTGAATTTCCATGTATATATGTCTAACAGTTTAAAAAGGAACTAAAAATATCAAATAACTAGAACTACATTTTAAAAGAGATATTCAGTACCATTATGTGGTATTAAAATGTTATTGAATGAAATTAAAGAAGAGTAAAATAAAATATCATCAATTCTACTCTGATTTTTCTGTGGTACCTAAGCCAAGAGTACGAATAGAGGTTTGTATATCAGATGTCTAAATATTTAAAATGTAAGTATATCCAATACACAATTAAATGAAAGGCATTTTATTCTCTTTCATTGATTAGTGTTTCTATGTACCAGCAAATCACCAGGCAGATAGGTATGCTAGACAGAGAAACACAAAAATAAGCTAATAAATGCATAGCACTTTCAGATTTGGAATTCCCATTCTGGGCAGTGAATTTGTGCCTTAATTTATATATTTCATGTACAGAACTTGGTTAGATGAATTTCTATTAAATAAGGGATATCTATAGTACCTTACTATCATTGAAAAACTGACTTCCTCTTTGTCCTTCCATTTGCATAATTTGCACGTAGGAAATGCAACAGTATTTCAGCACCTCTTTGTCATCTTGTTCCCTTGATAAGATGTACACAAATCATTACGAGGCTCAAGCTAAAGCACCAGCTGAGATGAGAATTCACTGCATCTTCTGTGTTCACAAGTCATGCTGCTTCCTGTGTGTCAGAGGGGCCACTCATACTGGGTGTGAAATATTGATCTAGACAGTGAAGTTAGGTAGAAATATTATAGGCAGTCAAACAGGGCAATGAAGACAATGCGGAGGATGAGAACACATCCAAGCTGTGGCTAGAGGCACTGAAGAAGATTAAAATCCCGATGGCCAGATTTGCATACTTCCCTAAGGGATGAACAGAAGCTTGAGATTATTGGTACCACCATTTTGGGCTTTCCCGTATAGATAGACCATTAATCTCTATCTGTAGACTACTCTGGGGAAGGGCCATCCTCCTCCACCCACTAGGACCACTAACCCTAAGACTACTAAGCTTATTGACCAAGGTTAATGATGCCATCCCTATACCCTGTTACTATTGGGTCAATATTACCTAAGTGACTATATTTTTAATCTTATTGGTTGATCATAGTTTTTCCCACGTTATACCCACTGCTCGTGACTTTGCTCTATAAAACTTCCTTTGAGAAGTGGGCTTGTTGGCAACCCATTCAGGGCCCCTCCTGTTTCCCAGGAGCTCTTCTTATTCTCCACTCCTATTACCCAATAAATTCTACTCTTAAACTCTCTTGTTCTGTAGAATTCATTCTTTGACTTCAGGGAACATGAACTCGGAATATCTGACATCTAGCATGGTGGGAGTTACATCTATTCCCCCCTGTATCAATATGATCAGTTCTAGCTCTGGCAACACACACACTCCCACACATCCCAAACCCCAAGAAAACAATTCACTGTTAACCACCGTACATAAAGTCTGGACTATGTTATTTCACTAGGCACCTTTTAAACTGTGGTAGGATGGAAGCCCTAGGGTGATAGGTGGCTACATAATGGACAGCTAACGGCAACAAGCAAACCATTATCAATTCTCTCTTAAAATATACTAACAGACCCAAGATTTTAATATTTCTGCCCAAAGCATGAAGCACTGATACAGTGGCAGCGGCAGCTTCATTATGACCAGATGTAGACAAAGGTTGAGAGAGTCACAGAGACATTGCTCCTATCTGTCTGCTCAACATTGTAGACCAGTCCTGGCCACTAACCTGCTGACTTCTTGTTTGATGAGAGAAAAATAAAGTTCAGATGTTTAAACCACTGTTACCTCTGTTCACTATTACAGTACATGCAGGTAAACTGAATCCCTAACAAGCACGCTAACCTCACAAGAGCTTGTATTTTTTGCATGATGTTGCAGTACATACCTGGTATATGTTTTGATCTTTGACCACCAGGACAGCCCTCGACAGGACACTGAGATCAAACAACCTGCCCAATGTCATATAGCTCTGCAGACAGCTGTATGTGCCAAAGCCTGAACAAATGATTCACTTATTTAATCACTGCCAAAGAATGGCATAAGACTGCTCCCTAAACCAAAATATCTCTTTGTGATCAACGTAAGCCAACATCCTATAATTCCTATCACATTATTGGGGCCATTTTGCAGCTACTCTGTCTTAGAGTCGCCAGAAATTGACACCTTCTAAATTCTGTGTATGGACTTTTTCCCTTAATGACAGCAATTATGTTTTGTAAACACTCTCATATAAAAGTTAGCAATATGATCTATAACATAACTTTGGGATCTAAATCATAATTTTTTTCTGGGTGTTGGAGTAGACCCAGAACTGCTTGTATAAAATACTGATCTTAAACATAAGGTTCCTGTGTGAGTGTGTGGTAATAAAAATAATGGTTACTAAACACTGTTCTGGGCACAATTCCAGCCACTTTATGTGCATTCACTCACTCCATCCTCACAGTAACTCTGTGGCATCTACTCTAATAACCACCATTTCTCAGGTGAGGAAATCAAGGCCGATAAATGTTAAGTTACTTGTCCCAGACTTTTAAATCACCATTGAGTGACAGAAAAGGATTTTGAACCCCGAAAGGCTGGCTCCAGGATATGTCCTGTCTAACTTTGTTAAGAAGCTATTTGTTGGTCATCAAAGCCCATGCTCAATCACATAATTGATAACGCCAAATCACCACATATTAAAGTCTTGTTGGAAAATTCTCACTGCATGTTATAAAGCATGGTGCCACTATACAGTATTCATCTAGAATTTTCTGAAGAATATGAACTGTGTCCATACTGTGGGCTCAATCCAACTACATCATTTGGGACTACATTGTTTTAGTCCTCTGTTAAAGGTTTTATTCAGGTGTTCTCCGAAATCCTCAGGGGATCATAGGTGGGACCTTTGGAAGGTGATGGGATTATAGGGGCATTATAGCCGATTGCTGTTGGGAGTTACGGCCTGGTTGGAAGAGGCAGGTCACTGTGGGTGTGACCAGGAAGGTTATGTCTCCCTCCCCAGGTCCTCCCTTGATTTCTGCTTCCTGGTCATCATGAGGTGAGCAGTTTCTTCCACTATGCCCCTCTGCCACGTGGTTCTGCCTAGGAGTCAGTTGACTATGGCTGTAACTATGAGCCAAAATAGACCTTTCTCTTTTACGTTGTAGGTGTCAGGTATTGTGTACCAGCAAGAGGAAAGTGACCGAGACATTCCCTTTGGTTGACTTCACCATGCTTAGGGATTTTGCAATTTACTCACTCTGCAGGATAGTACAAGAGAGTTTGACAAAAGTTTGCTTTCATGTTTACTGTAATAATTTCATGAGGGTGGTTCTGCTTCGTCACACAGTGCCATTACATTAATAAAGGACAAAAAATTCAACACAAGTGAGTAAAAGCAAAATTAGAAGTTACTGGCTCAAAAAATTGAAAAGTCTTGGTGTGCTACAAGGACCATCTGATCTGTGCTCAAATGATGACACCAGAGTTGTGGTGCCTTTATCTCTACTCTGTTCTCTGGTCTGCTCTGCAGTCCTCAGATCTGCAAGGTGTGAATACTGTATCTCTTTCCCAGAAATCCAAGCTGCAGATTGGCTCTGAGCAGCTTATCACCTCATCTCTAAACTAATCCCTGTGGGTCACGGGAATGCAGCAGATTGAGTAACCCTGTTCTGCTCAGCGTTCAACAATTGGTGCAGGGGATGTAGCCAAATCTGCAAGATGCTACTAGGTTGAGGGTGAATAGATAATAATCCCCAGAAGAAAACTGTGTTATCAGAGTACAAGTATGTAGACATTGGGCAGCAAAGACAGCAAATTCTGCCACAGTCAGGTTAGGACCATCTGCTGTTATTTTGCAGACGCTGTGATGATTTAGTTGACCCGCTTCCTATTAAGTATGGAGGAGGCCAGGACCCATACCTCTCCACCACTCCCATTAACATGAAAGACCTACCACATGCAGTCAGCAAGCTTTATTTAATTTTCCTAATATTATTTTCCTATATACTTATTGCCTCATCTATTAATGGTTTCTTTTTATATTGTAAATATTTTTATAACCTGTTTTAAAACTCTGTCAGAAAGAGAAAGTATATATAGACTTTTTTTTTTGGTAACAAGAATCAAACTCAGGACCTTGAGCTTGCAAGGCAGGCAGCGGAATAGACTGTGTTTAATATTGGATATGTCAATGTTATCTAAATGCCCAAGCTAAAGATTTGTGTAGCCAATATTGTTCTCAGAGAGATTAGCACAGCTATTACTATGATTTTTATTTATAACTTTGACAGAAAAGAATGTATTTTAGTCTCTGCTTTGCCTAGATCATTCTCCCCTTGTCTGCCTGACAATTTTCCCTTTAGCTTTCAATATTCAAACATTACCTTCCCTTCCTTGATTCCACCTTTCTCCTGACCCCAGATCCCGAGGACAGTGGGTTCTCACCCATTTGTGCTCCAAGTATTTGTTATGATACATACACTCACACACCTGCATCAGCAGCACCTGACCACAGTGCAGGAATAAATGCTCAGAAGAGTCCACGGAAGAAAGGAAGAACAGAAGGAAGGAAGAAAAGTGGGAAAGAAAACATTTAAGAAAGAAGAAAGAGGAAGGAAGGAAGGAATGGAGAGGAGAAACATAGAGAGGGAAATAGAGGAAGGAGGGAAGGAAAGAGAAATGGAAGAAAGGAAGGAAGAAAGAATGGAAGGAGAGGAAGGAAATAATACATTAATTTAGAAAATGGCTTCATCGGAAGGATCTGTATGGGTTAGTGATCCATTTCACATGTCTGGCAGTAAAAGACAACACCTTCCACTGACCAACAAGCACATTCCTGTTAATTTCTTGATTTGTGTAGAAATGATTCAATATGGAAGCCTTGAGAAGATGGGATTCTCCTCTATGGCCTTCTATACACATGGAGATCCAAAGTCCTCTCCTAAGCTGCCTGAAAGTGTCACTACTGCCCCTAAGAAGTCCTTGAGAATAGCAGAGGTACTGGAATCTGTGTCGCCTTTGCTTTAATAATAGAGTTTTTAATGGTTGCAGGAAATTGGTTGTCTTTGAGGATTACTT
Organism: Heterocephalus glaber; assembly: GCF_000247695.1. Next base: position 2,244,320 of record NW_004624879.1, on the reverse strand, counting down.
AAGTTTCCCATTTTCTTGTAAATATTTTGGTACAAACATTATCGTCTTGGGTTTCAGAGGAAGTTACAATAGAAAGAGCTTGAAACTGCACACAAAGCAACATACTCTCCACAGACATTTATTTGTAGTTATGTCTCTTCAGTCTGAATCTAAATCCTCTAGTCAATACCATCCTTAGTCTACTGCCCTTTGTGAATCTATTCTGCTTCAAGCTATGATCACCAAGGTCCTCAAAGGGTTGAATGTGGAAGGTCCTTATATTTTATGACACTTCAACATGTCTGAAAGTGCAGGATATAAAATAGTGCTAGTGTCTGAATAACATGGCTTCTGGCCAATTGATACAGAGGAAAAATATAGTATTCTATTATTGTGAAGTTCTAGTTCTTCCCTACTATTTAGTGGCTATACGTTTTGTAATAAGTATTCACTTAAATATTTTAATACCAATTATTTTTGAAAATTTAAAGCAAATCTCTGTCTTTAGAAATTAAAAAAAAAAAACACGCCAGCCTGAGACACCTGCCATTTTCCCCATGAACAACACTTTTATTTGGCAGTCAGAAAAGTCTCTATTTTTAGACCAAAAAACAAAGACCTTTGATAAAATACCACTTCAAACTTTTCTCCCAGATATCCCACCAAACCCTCCTTGATCAAAACAAACACAAAAAATGAACTCTAGACCCTCCTCTACATATTTTTCTTCTTATGAGGTAAATATTTTCAAAATGTGTTAAATGGCAAGATTGGGTTCATTATGTGGCCAGGAGGACTCAAAAGAGTTAAATCACTGAATAACTAGTTACTAGACCAAGAAACACATTTGCTGGCCCTGAACTCACTATGTAGCCCAGGATGGCCTTGAACTTGCAGCAATCCTCCTGCCTCAGCCTCCTGAGTGCTGGGATTACAGGCATGTGCCACCACGCCCGGCACGAAACACATCATTTTCATAAGTAAGTTTTCTCAGTATGGTAATTTCATAGCATCTAGTTTTAGTGACTACATTTTAAAGGGAAAAATGAACTGAATTTTTCTCATAAAAATGTTGCATAAAAGGAAGCCGAGGGCCTGGATTTAGCTCAGTGGTTCTGCCGCCTGCCTTGCAAGCGCAAGGTCCCAAGTTCGATCTCTGGCAAAAAAAAAAAAAAAAGAAAGGAAGAAAGAAAGAAGGAAAGAAAGAGGAAGACGACCTTTTAAATCCATTTGGAGTTAGGCAGTTCATCAGAAAATCAGGAACTGTGTTCTCCAGCCGGTCATAGCCCAAGGTTCCAGCAGGGGGCGCTCTACCTCCGGCCCAATGCTCTCCAAGTCACCTTTGAAGCAGGACCCCCATGTCCTCATAGCACCCATGAAAAGCTGTTAAACTCTGTTTGTGGCCTTGCTTTTGCGTCTTTTGACATTACAGGATTAGATCTGTTTCAATCCTAGCCCAGTCTTGCCAACATAGTACATATCTCAGAAATAGGTACAAATCAACGTTAAAAGCTGCTTTCTCCGGGTACAGGGTGGTGTACATCTGTAATTCCAGCTCTCTGGGAAGCTGAGGCAGGAGAATCGCAAGTTTTAGCCCAGCCAGAGTGACTGGTTCAGTGAGACCCTATCTTAAAAAAAAAAAGGTTGAGGATGTAGCTCAGTGCAAAGACCCTGGGTTCAATCCACAGTACTTTTTTTTAAAAGTGCTTTTATACAGAAGGGACCTTCCTAGTCTTTCCAACTTTTATTTTAAAGAACACACTTCTTATTTCAGGGGGAAAAAGAACTCTATTTTACTGTTTTTAAGGCCCAGAAAGCCAAGAAGGAGAAAGAATATTGTGTTCTAAGAAGGGTATGGAAGAAGAAAGTACTAGAAGTGTACACCAGCTAAAGGGTCATCATACGATATGAAGTGGAGCTGAGTCTACAGTTTGAAGAGCTTGAGTAAAACAATTTTTAGCCCATCTTCGGCATAGATCCCGCCCTTGTTATGTAAAATGTAAAATTTCTCCTTCATCCCACTTCTTCTACTGCCTAGCACAGAGCCTGCCAGACAGTGAGTACGCAAATATTTAGTGAGTAAAAACAACATAGAAGCTTTTGCCTCTGGACTGTAAGAGCCATTGTCCAATGCGGAAAGTCCCCAGTTCATGTTAATAAGCACCTATTGTGTGCCAGGTATTGATTAAAACAAATCAAAAAGCAAAAAATAAAAACAAACAAACAAACAAAAAGACAAAAAAACCCCCAACCCAATAAAACAAAAACAAAACCTTTGGGTACTTCTGGTGAGTGGGAAGCTGGAGTTTCTTTGCATCTAGGTTCAGTCCCTTCTCCTAAGGAAGCCCGGAGGGACACTATGCCTGGATGCAAAAGCCCAGCATCCCAGCTCACCTGGAAGCACAGCCAGGGGTGCAACGCAGGAGGCCGACAAGAGAGAGCACCAGGCCACTGGGAGACAACAGCACAGGGCTGCAGCTGACACTGCCTGGACCTCTTGGAAATCCCCAGGACAGCATCCCCTGTGCAGAAACTAAGTTATTGTTCCTGGATGACTTCACCTCGCTCAAAGGGAGATAGAACGAGCACTGTCCCTCCAGTCTCCTATCTTGCCCTTCAAGCCTTGTCACAGGTGGCACATGGGTTCCATTACATCAAAACCAACAAAAATGTGACTGGGCTTGGAGAAGGGTTTAGAGTGCATGTGGTCTTGGGTTCAATGTCTAGCACTGAAGGAGAGGGAGAGGAAGAGGGAGAGGGAGAGGAGAAAAAAGAGGAGAGGAGAGGGGAGAAGTGAGAAGGGAAGAGAGGACAGGAGGAGAGAGGATGAATCTTTATATAAGATCACATAACTTTATATAAGTTACATGTTTGGCCTGGGTCCGAACAGAAAATTCTTGCACAAAGAAACATTATTATGTGAATCCAGTTCCTTTCATATTATTCAAGTTTCTCAACAATGTTTCTGTTAATAAACAGATATAGGCTTGAAAGCTCTCCTTGTTCCAGGGATCTTTTCTTCTCTTTCTTTTTTTGTTCTCTGCTATTCTGTCATAGGTGTTGCTTTTTCACCTAAAGGAAGTCGCACATGGACTTGGATAAATGATACTAATCTGTATTTATAGTATTTCACTTTACTTAATGCTGTTTTTGCTTCTCACAGCTGACTGATTTTTGGATTTGTAAAAAGACTGGACAAGGTTCTTGCAAAACTGGTTGTCAAATCCTAAATTCTGTAGATGTTCCAAAAATCTTTGAGCTTTAAAAAATGATCCCTGCTATGCAAATGTTTTATTTTCTAGAAAATTCTAATGCTTGACAGATACATCATATTCACAGAATACTTTTATTTCAGAGTTCAACTACTTTATATCTTTTGCATAAGTGGGCCTTTCCAACACACTGAAAGCTTTCTTATCAAATGTGTTTTATACTTGGAAGATAAGGCATGAATAATTTAATTCAGATACCAAGGCAGTCAGTAGTAGAAGTAAATCTCCTATGAAGCAGCATATCTTAACATTTTGATTCCCTCGCCCACCTCCAATATGATTTAACATCCTTTCATGATAAAACCGTGGATAAATTCGTTAAGAAGGATCATACCTCAACATAATAAAAGATATAGATCACAAACTGATAACCAACATCATAATGAGTGGGAAACAACTGAGAGCATGTCCTCTAAAATTAGGAATGAGACAAGGATATCTACTCTCACCACTTCCGTCCTTTACAGTACTTGAGGGGTTGGAGTGTAGATGAGTGCAGATTAGTGCTTGTCTTACATATAAGAGGCCCTGGGTTCAATCCCCAGCACTGGAGAGATGGGGCTGGGTGGGTAAAGTACTTGCAATTTTAGCCAGAACAAGTAGGTAAGAGAAAGATACAAATAGGAAAGGAAGAAGTCAAATTATCTTCATTTGCAGATGAGATGATCCTATGCTTAGAAGACCCCAAAGATTCCACCTAAAGAGTTTTAAATCTGATAAACAAATTCACTAAAAAAGCAGGATATGAAAACAACATAAAAATCAATAGCTTTTCTACACACCAATAATGAACTCATTGAAAAAGAAATCAAGAAAACAATTCTATTCACAATTGCCTCAAATAAAATAAAATATTTAGAAACCAACCCCAAAGAGGTGAAAGATCTGTATAATGAAAACAACAGAACACTGAAGAAATTGAAGAAGACACTTCTCAGAGGAAGAAGTAGAAATGGCAAATATATATGAAAAAATGTTCAACATCACTGGCCATTCGAGAGATGCAAATTAAAACAATGCTGAGATTCCACCTTACCCCAGAAAGAATGGCTGCTATCAAGAAATCAACCAATAACAAATGCTGGTAGGGTTGTGGGGAAAAAGGAACCCTTCTCCACTTTTGGTGGGAGTGTAGACTGGTGCAAACACTGTGGAAATCAACATGGAGATTCCTCAAAGAACTAAAACTAGAGGTTCCATTTGACCCAACTCTTCCCTTTTTTGGTATCTTCCCAAAAGAATTAAAAGCATCCTACCACAGCGATATAGGCACACCCATGTTTACAGTGACACAGTTTGTAACAGCTAAATCTTGGAAACACCCCAAATTCTTATCAACTGACGAATGGATAAGGAAGATGTGAGTTAAAAAAAAATGCAATGGAGTACTACTCAGCCATAAAGAAGGATGAGCTTCAGAATTTATAGCTAAATAGATGGACCTTGAGACCATACTCATAATGAAATAAATAGGAAACACATGTTTAAATACTGCATTGTTTCTCTGTCGTGAAAAACTGAAAGTGTAAATAAGGACTAAAATGTATAATACATATTGGGAAATGGGAAGAAAACGTTCAAATGAGAAGGGAGGGGGAAGGGGGAAAGGAAAAAAAGGACAAGAAAAAAGAATAGAAGGAAAAATGAAAACAATGCTTTTGTCAATAAGGAAGGGATGAAGGGATGAAGGGTGGGGAGAGTGAAAAAAAGAAGCAAGATATATCATGTACAGGTACAAATTTCCTGTGATGAATAATATACATATACATATATATATATATATGACCAATAAATGTTTTGCTTTAAAAAAAGAAATTGAAGAAGATACTAGAAATGGAGAGAGTGCCCATGTTCATGGATCAGCAGAATTAATATTGTTAAAATGGCCATATTACCAAAATTTTACAGATTCAATGTAATCCTCACTAAAATAGTAATATAATGATATTTTTTATAGAACTAGAAAGAACTCTAAAATCCATATGAAAACATGAAAGACCTCAAATGTCCAAGCCAATCTTGAGTAAATACAATGCTGGAGGTATCACAATACCCAACTACAAAATGTGTTACAGAGAGATATTAAAAAAAACAGCATCGTACTGACAAAAAAAGTAGACATACAGACCAGTGTAATAGAATAGAGGACACAGAAATAAACCCACAAGGCCACAGTCATCTGATTCTTGACAAAGTGGACAAAAACATATGTTAGAGAAATGATAGTGTTTTTAACAAATGGTCCTGGGAAAACTGGTTATCCATATGTAGATTGAAACTAGATCCCTATCTCTCACCCTGTACAAAAATCACTTCAAAATGAATAAAAAAAACTAGAGACAAGACCAGAAACTTTGAAACTGGTAGAAGAAAACATAGAGACATTACCTGAAGCCATAGAAATAGGTAAAGACTTCCTGACTAAGACTCTAATAGCTTAAGAAAAGAATGTCAGCAACAAACAAATGGGACTGCATCAAGTTAAGTTTCTGCATAGCAGTGGGTTCAGCTAAAGAGCCAAGAGACAGTGGGAGAAAAATTTTACTATCTGCTCTTCTGACAGAAGATTAATATCTAATATATAAAGAACTCAAAAAACTTAACATCAAAAAATCAAATAGCCCAATTAATAAATGGGAGAGTGAATTGGGATACTTCTCAAAAGAAGAAGTACAAATGGCCAATTAGTATATGAAAAAAATGTTCCAAATCTTTAGCTATTAGAGAAATGCAAATCAAATCTACATTGAGATTCCATTTCACTATAGTCAGGATGGCTATCATCAAGAACACAAAAAACAATAAATGCTGATGAGGATGTGGGAGGAAAGGAATCCCTCTGCACTGCTGCTGGGAACATAAGTTAGTACAGACACTAAGGAAATCAGGATGGAGGGTCCTCAACAAAACTAAATATAGAGCTACCATTTGATCCAGCTACCTCACTTTGTTTTATATTCCTGAAGCAATTATAGTTGGCAACTTATAGGGCTACCTGTACACCCGTGTTTAATGTGGCACAATTCACAGTAGCCACACTATGGAACCAGCCTCGCTGCCCATTAACAGATAAAAGGATAAAGAAAATGTGGTACGTATACAAAATGAAGTAGTACCCACAAGGAAGAATGAAATTCTGCCCTTTGCAAAAGAACGGATGCATCTGGAAACTATTGTGTTGAGTAAAATAAACCAGACTCTGAAAGACAAACGCTACATGTTTTCTCCAGTATGTGGAATCTAAATAAGATGACCAAAAAGTAGAAGGGAAGCTCTTATTAGCTCAGAGGAAGAGAGTAAGATTGGGGAAGTAAGGGTGGGTAATAAATGGGATGATATGAGCAAAATATAGTTTATACATTGAACCTCCTAAGATATGAAAGGGAGGGAAGGGCGAAGGGGAGTGACTTGGGGTGAAAATGATCAAAGTGTGTTACATGCACGTTCAAATTGGTCAAAATCAAACCCATTCATCTGTACAACAAACTTAAAAATGAGTGAAAACAAAACCAAAAGGACCTAAGGAAAGACACATAGTAATAATAAAGTGAGTATTTAAAAACCCGGATTTTATTCTCCTTGAAAATATCTGTACTGAAATTTCATGTGACCCCAGTCAGAATGGCTATCATCAAGAAAACAAAAAAACACAAATTCCAGTGAGGATGCAATGGGGAAAAAAGGAACCCTTCTACACTGTTGGTGGGCCTGTAAATTAGTACATCCACCAGCAAGTCAGTGTGGAGATTCCTCAATGAATGGATTTACCATATGATCCAACAATAACACTATAACACTCCTTGGTATATATCTCAAGAAATTAAAGTTAGCATACTATAGTGATATCTGCATATCCATGTTTACTGAGGCACAATTCACAGTGGCCGAGATATGGAATCAATGTAGGTTCCCATCACCAAGAGAAGAGGTAAACAAATTATGATGTATATAAGGAGAAAGAGAAGAGAGAGAGAGAGAGAGAAAGAGAGAGAGGATTACTTAGCCATGACGAAGGACAAAATCATGTCATTTGCAGGAAAATGGCTGGTACTAGAAATCATCACATTAAGTGAAATAAGCCAAGCCCAGAAAGACAAGCATTGCATGTTTTCACTAATATGTGAAATCTAAAAACAAAATGATGTCAAAGTAGAAAATAGAAGGGAGACTATTAGACAAGAAAAAGGGAACAGGAGAGGGAGGTGTAAGGAAGGGTAATATGGGGGGATGGATATGATCAAAATATGTTATATGCGTGGTTTCCATGGTTCAGTATTCGATTGCCTGATTTTTCTTCCTTTCCATTCTCTCCTTTGTGAATACTTTCACTCCTGTAGCTTCTACTACCACCTCTATGGAAATTTATCTACTTATCTTTGACTTCTATCTTAAGATCAAAATCTTCAGCTACATATTGGATATTTCCAGTGAGTAAATAACTGAGATGGGGCATAAGACAAACTCCATCTATGGATCCATTTCTCCAAAGGCAACCCCAGCACAAGGTGAAGGCAACGATGAGAGTCCAGGATGTCTAGGTGAGCACTGGGACCCCACTGAGACTCTGAGTTTTACAATTGAGCCACTTAGTATGACTGTGTCCATTCGAAAGGGCGATGTCTCCAGAAATGGCATCTTCGCTGAGGGACCTCTTAATCTAAAACATGCTCCCAGGGTATTAGACAAGAGGAAGAAGATGTGGAAAGGTAATAAGGTGATGGATATGATCAAAATATGTTATATGCATGCCTGAAATGCCACAATGAAACCCAATAAAAATATTAAGAGAAAAACATGCTCCCCGATTTTCCACATTGTCGGCATCTGGGCACAGTGGCAGTGGGGCAAATTTCTAAAGAGTGCCTGGGCTGATTCATATGCCCAGCTGTTGGGGCTTTTCAGACAGACATCTGAGCAGAGGGAAATCCCAAGAAAAGAGCTGGTTTTCTATAGTTAAATAGGTGGGAGGACAGATCATTGAGATTAAGAATATTGCTGTAATTATGATCTCATGTGTCCTCTCGGATTTGGGATTTTTACAAATCCTTTTCCTACACAAATTCTAGACAGCATGTCCAAGTCTGGTGGTATATTGTTCCAGGGGGAACTGGAAATTTAGCAAAACTCTTCTATTTTCTTCACTTGTGAATGAACAAGTAACCAAGTAAATCTATTCCTTTTAGCTTGGAAAGTAAAATACTATAGCACATAGGGTGGTTGGACAGTTCTAAGTAGAACCTTGCTGTCTTAAAGACCTTATGTTACTGATATGAATTCAAAGTAGACTGTGTTAAGTTAAGGCTGATAATACAATCTCTAGAACAGCAACTGAAAGTACTAAGAAGTATAGCTAAAAAGCTAATAGAAGAGATAGAATAAAATATTTAAAAATATTCAATTAACAGAAAAGATTAGAAATGAGAAACAAAAGACAGATGGAACAAATAGAGCCCATCCCCCATGCAGACTGAAGCCCAGCCACGTCAGTGATTATGTTAAGTATAAATGGATCACCAAACATTTCAAGTAAAGGCAGAGTTTTGGGACGGAATTTTTTTAAAAAAGCAATCAGATGTATTAAGTCAGCTTCCTTGTTGCTGGGACAAAATACCTAACACCCACAATTTAAGGAAGGCAAGTTTATTTGGCTCATGGTTTAAGAGGATTCAGTTCATGGTCAGCTGTCTCCAAGGCAGAAACAGCATAGTGGAAGGACTTGGCAGAGGAAAACTTCTTGTTCCATGGCAGCCAGGAAGTAGAGAGAAAAAGAGGTAGGGAGAGAGACAGCCTCCAAATTCACACCTTCAACCAGGGCCTACCTCCTAACAGCACATTCAGGTATGAATTCATGAATGGATTAATCCACTGATCAGTACAGCTCTCCCACGATCCCATCACCTTCCAAAAGCCACACTTCTGAACACATGAGACTTTGGGGAGACATTTTAGATCTAAACCAGAACACCCAATTATATACTGTTTATAAGAGATGGACCTTAAATATAAAGACCAAGAAAATAAAAAGCAGAAATATGGATAAAAGATATCCATGCAAATACTAATCACAGAAAAGCTGGGGTAACCATGTCAGTTTCCAGTAGAAAGGGTAAAGATGTCAAGAGGAGGAGAACTGTTAGAAGTGATTAGGGTCATTTCATTATGACTAAAAGTTAATTCATCAAGAAGACCCAGTGTATCTGCCCTTGATAGTGGCTTCCTCTTGCCAGATCCACCCTGCTGCCTCTCCCAATAGGCTTGGTTCTCCTGGTTTCTCAGCAGGCTGCTATCTCTCTCACATTCAGTTCCCTCCCAACAGCAAGTTCATTTTTGAAATAAACATGTGGCCCCTACTCTAATTAAAAATTGATGATAATTTCTGGTCATTAGCCAGATAAAGTCTGAATCCCTTCCTTAGCTGGTTTTGGAGGTCTCAGTCTTGACCCAATTCACCTGCCCAGCCTTGTCAAACACCCGTCATCATTTGTGCTAGACCTGTTCACAACGAACGCTCCTTGTTCCTGAACAAGCCATGCCTCTCTGTGTGTACATTTTCCCCTCCCACTTCCTCTGCATGTTACTCAAGCCTCCTCCTACATGGCTACAGGCTGCACATGAACTGACTGGGCCCTCACATTGTCCCATTCCTCCCTCCCTTCCTCTGCTGCACCTACTTTGGTCTCAGGCATGCCAGACTGGGTCTTGTTTTAGGGTCTTTGCATGTGTTGTTTTTCCTGCTGGTATCTAAGCCTCTGTGTGTGTGTGGGGCGGTACTGGGGATTGAACCCAGAGCCTTCACACTAAGTTACATTCCCAGCCTTTTCCATTTTTTTCTTTGAAACAGGGTCTCACTAAGTTGCTAAGTTGCCCAAGCTGGGCTCAAACTTGCGATTCTCCCTCCTCAGCCTTCTGGAGGATCTTGTGAATTTTATCCTCGAATGAATCCTCAGATCTTAGAACAGTGCTGGCATAGAGTAGGCAATCAGTAAATATTAGTAGAGTAGATGAATGGTAGATAGAGGACTTTTTGCTGTTGCTGAGTTCCCTCCAGAGGCTTCAGGCTTGCTGTATCAGTACCTCCGAATACGCACATCAGCACATCAGTGTTGCTGTGGCTTCCTCCTGGTGTGCCTTCCCTCCCGGACTCCCAAACCTCCCTGGGCACCCTTCACCCCTGCCAGCAGGGTCATTATGTCTGTAACATTCACTCTACACCAGCACCTGTCACTTGCCTCACTACAGCCGGTAAACCAAAATCCCTTCAATAATGTCTATTTTCAGTGTCAGCCCAAAGGAGAGATGCTTGGTAATTGCTGCTGACCGTGACTTATGACATCCTTTTATGTACACTTCACACATTTTCACTGATTTCTTTAAATGTACCACTTGGCATCCATAGATGAATGGATAAGCAAAAATGTGGTGTATGCATGGAATGGGATATTATTCAGCCTTAAGAGGAAGGACATGCTGATACATTCTGTATGTGCTACAACATGAATGGCCCTTGAGGATATTAGGCCATGGGAAAAGCCAGTCAGAAAAAGACATGCGCTGTATGATTCAACCTTTGTCAAGTACCTAGAGTGGCCACGCTGGGGATTTAGCTCAGTGGTTCCACTGCCTGCCTCACAAGTGCAAGGTCCTGAGTTTGATCCCTGGTCCAAAAAAAAACCACCAAAAAACCTAGAGTGGCCAAATCCATGGAGACAGAGAGCAGAATGGTGGCTACCAGGGGCTGTAGAGAGATGGAAATGAACAGTCTCCTAATGGGTGCAGAGTTTAAGTTCTGCAAGATGGAAAGTTCTGGAGATCGACTGCACAACAAAGTAAATATTCTTAACACTGTTGACCTGAAAATTGTTAAGATGGTAAATTTTGTATGTGCATTTTGCTACAAGTAAACATTTTTAAAGAAAGTCAACAGAACATGAGGCTCTTAGCCATATCATTGCTGTATTTGTATTGTAAATTTAAGTTCTCTTTGGGAGATTTTCTATTGCAATGCAGCTTGATGAGTATTTGAAGTACCGAGGGCCTGGAGAGTTTGAGGTAACAGGAAGCTAAGCTTGGCATTGTGGAACCCCTGAGAATTCAATGAAATAATAACAAGAGGGCTTGCTAATGATGCGAGTTGCTGAGAGCTGGATTGTGTGTTCCAAAGAAATGTCGCCTCAGGTCATGACTTTGACCTTTTAGATAATTTGTCAGAAAAATTTGACTCTATAACTCAAGTGCTCTAAGGATGTGTAACAAAGAAGCTGTGTTTTTGGTTTTTGTTTTCTTTTTATATTGAAGTTAATGGGCTGTGAAATTTTCCATTGGCCAGTTTCTAAAAACCATCTAGAATTCTGTTTCTCTCTTTGTTGTGGTTTTTAAAATACATTTTGTTTTGACCAAATCATTTAGTTTTCTGAAGACCTCCCTTCCTTTTGCTGATATTTTCTGGATTCCTCCTTCTAATACTCAGAGGATGGCTTTCTTTTGAGAGAACCATGTTGGCCAACTTACTCTTGGGCTGCAAAAGTGCTGAACAGGTTTAAGCCTTTGGATTTCCCCGCTGGCCCTGATCCCTTGCCTGTTGCCTAGAGGGCCTCCTTAAATGCTTGAAACCGCAGGGGAGATTGGTGTTGAAGTTTCCATCTAGGACTATTTGGCGAGGGAAATATGGATGTGCAATAGCTATGCACGTTCAAAGACGATGCTACAAGTTCAAATGTGTGTGCTCACGGCACGGATGCCTGGCAGGCCTGCCACCCTCCCTGTGCTTGTGCAGCTGCTCTGTCCTTTCCAGGGTGACAGCTCTGCTTCCTGCCAGGCTGCGGGGTTGGTGTGGAATCCTGGCCTGGAGCTCGTTGTGCCTTTCTCCCATAAAGCCGGCTCCAACACTTCTGATTCCTGGCCCAGACCTGCTGTCTTTGTTGGTTTTCTTCCAGCACCAACAAACTATGAGGAGCCTGTGACCGAAAATCAGGATTGACCATGACTCAGTTGTAAAATCCAATAGGCAGTCTACACAGAGCTTAAATGTTGCTCCATACTACATGTGATTCACTACTAATATGTTTATCAGAAACTTCTGCATTAGGATGTTTAATTATATAATTATTAATAATATTTCACATTTATAGCTGTCTTTTGAGTGCTTGCTCTGTGTATGACTGTATCACTCTGGAGATGCAGCTTCAGAATGACTCTACGAGGTTTATCCTGTTTTCTAGCCGAGGAAACTGAGGCATGAAGTAACGGGGAAGCTCCCCACAGTCCTACAGCCAGGAAGGTGGCAAGGCTGGGACTGAATACCAGAAGTCTGTTTTCTGACTCCCACAGTCTGACCCAGGCACCTCCCTATCCACAGATCCCGCATGCACAGGTCCAAGGAGCCTGGAGCTGAAGGTATTTAGGAAGAAAAATGTGTCTGTGCCGAATATATACAGACTTCTTTTCCTGTCATTGTTCTTTAAATGACATAGTATAACAACAACATAGCACTAGCTTTTATAATATCTAGAGACAATTTAAGGCATATGAGGAGGTGGGCAGGTTATATGTAAACATTACACCCTTTTGTATGAGGGACTGGAGCATCCATAGATTTTGGTACCGGACAGGTACCCAGAACAAATTCCTCATGGATTCTGGGCCAACTGTATGTGTCCCAAGTGCCTCCCATAGGCACCAGTCAATGCAATGGGAACGATGAAAGGGGAGCGATGGACCTGAAGCCCATGTCTCTCCAGCAAGCCATCTGTGGATACTGTGACCCGGAAGCGGATGGTATTTGGGGGTGGGACCACTGGAAGGTAAAGATGTTAGATGAGGGCATGAAGGCAGGACCCCTGCAACAGGATCAGTGCCCTTCTAAGAAGTGGAAAAGAGACCAGAGCTCACTCGCTGTCCCCATCCTGAGCACAGCTGAGGTAGAGGCTGTCTGCGAAGAAAGCGGGCTCTGGCTAGGAACGGAATCCACGGGCATCCTTATCTTGGACTTCCAGCCTCCAGAGCTGTGAGAAATAAACATCTGTTGCTTAAACCACTCAGTCTACAGTATTTTGTTATAGCAGCCAAGCAGACTAACACAGCGGGTAGTGGTCTTTAATGAGATCAATTTGGAAAATGTCCTATGTTGTCTCCCTAACATAGAGAACCAATAATGCCTATTAGGAAATCAGAAGCTCTGAAAAGTCCTGCAGTAAGGAAAGCTATTTGAATTTGTTTAACAATTGCTTCTCCAAGTTTTTTGTCTACATAACATCTCCCACTAGTGAATACCTCAAAGAACACGCTGGAAGGTACGAACAACTGGACATGAGGCATATGAGTCAGTGCATGTTTTCCGGGGGACGTCACTGCCCAGGAAGCTGGAAGTTGTCGAGGTGAAGGTTGGGGGGATGAAACCACGAGGAGAGAAGCAAAACTGGCAGAGAGACAGACAGAGGGCTGGGGCCAAGAGGGAGGGGCAAACTACACTGCAGGGAAGAGGCGAGCCCAGGTGTTCTGGGACATCTGGATAGGGGAGAAGATGAGATGGAATTGTTCTTGGGTTAAATCTGGTGAGAACTAACATTAAAGAGCAGTTCAGGGCCTGTCCTAGACAGGAGAGTTGATCTTAAGCTCAAAAAGGATGTTGTAATATTAACTGTTAATCTGAATCTTGGAGGATAGGGTAACAAATGGCTCAGAAGGACTGTGTTGTCCCTGTCGGAAGGTCAGTGCAGGGGCTGGGCCTGTGCTCAGCATGTGCTTAGCATGTGGGAGGCCCTGGATTTGATCCCCAACACACACACACACACACACACACACACACAGTACAGGGTGATTTCCTAAAGTTTCTTTTTTTAAAAATTAAGTTTATTGGTACAACTTAGATAGAGAATGACCACATTCATCATAGAGAATTTGTACCTGTACATGATACATCTTGAGTCCTCTTTTTTTTCCATTCCCCTCCCTTAAACGTCTCTTCCTCTCCGTATTTACAAAGCTTTATTTCCGTTTTATCTTTTCTCATTTTTTTCTTTTCCCTTCCTTTTCCCCTTTCCCCTCCCCAGTTCCCCTTTCTTTTTGAACAATTTCTTCCTATTTCTTCACCATATCTATTATATATTTTGGTCCTTATTTACATTTTCAGTTTCTCTCACCAGAGAGACAATGCGATATTTACACACACATGTCTGATTTATTTCACTTATGAGTATGGTCTCAAGATGCATCCATTTAGCTAGAAATATCTCCAGCTTATCCTTCTTTATGGCAGTTTAGTACTCCATTGTATTTAAAAACCACATATTTTTCATCCATTTATTGGTTTATGGGCATTTGGGTTGTTTCCAAGATTTAGTTGTTACAAACTGTGTCACTATAAACATGAGTGTACAGCCAGGGATTTAGCTCAGTGGTTTCACTGCTTGCCTTGCAAGCGGAAGGACCTGAGTTCGATCCCTGGTACAAAAACAAAAACAAAAAAACATGGGTGTGCATATATCGGTGTGGTAGGATGCTTTTAATTCTTTTGGGAAGATACCAAGAAGGAGAATAGCGGGGTCAAATGGGACCTCTACTTTTAGATTTCTGAGGAATCTCCACAATGATTTCCACAGAGGTTGCACCAGTCTACACTCCCACCAACAGTGGAGAAGGGTTCCTTTTTCCACATAGCCCCGCCAGCATTTGTTATTTGTTGATTTCTTGATAGCAGCCTTTCTTTGTGGAGTGAGGTAGAAACTCAGCATTGTTTTAATTTGCACCTCTTGAATGCCAGTGATGTCGAACATTTTTTCATATATTTATTTGCCATTTGTAATTCTTCATCTGAGTAGTGTCTATTTATATCAGATGCCCATTTTTGGATTGGTTCTTTAAATTAGGAGGGTCTGATTTTTTTCAATTCTTTATATATTGTAGATATTAGTCCTTTGTCTGAGGAACAAGTGGCTAAAATTTTCTCCCATGCTGGGTTGTCTTTTCACTCTGTTGATTTCTTTTGCTGTGCAAAAGCTTTTTAACAAGATGAGATCCTTGTTATTGATTCTTTGTAGTATTTCCCATGCAATCAGGTTTTGGTTCATGATGTCTTTGCCTACACCTATGTCTTCAAGAGTTCTACCTATTCTCTCTTTTAGATTTAGTATCTCTGTTTTAATATTTAGATCTTTGATCCATTTTGATTTTAGTTTAGTGCATGGTGAGAGACATGGGTTTAGGTTTAGTCTTTGGCATGTGGAAAGCCAGTTTTTCCAGCACCATATTAAAGAGGCTATCTTTCTTCCAGTGAAGCTGTTTGGTCCCTTTGTCAAAGATAAGGTGGCTTTATGTATTTGAGGTTGTTTCTGCATCTTTTAATCTGTTCCATTGATCCTTGGGTATGGGTTTTTTTTTTTTTTTTTGGTCAGTATCATTCTGTTTTTATCCCATTGCTCTGTAGTATAATTTCAAGTTGGAAATCATGATGCTCTCTGCCTTGCCTTTGTTGCCTAGAATTGCTTTTGCTGTTCTAGATCTCTTCTAGTTCCAAATGAATTTTAGGATTGTTTTCTCTAGTTCTGTGAGGTATGCTAGTGGTATTTTGATTGGGATTTCATTCAACCTGTGTAACAGTTTTGGGAGTATGGCCATTTTCACTATGTTGGTTCTTCTTACCCAAGAACAAGGGGTATCTTTCCATTTTCTGATATCTTCTTCAATCTCCTTTTTCAGAATACTGTAATTTTCAAGTGTAATGATCTTTTACTTCTTTTGTTAGATTGATTTCTAAGTATTTAATTTTTTGGATGCTATTGTGAAAGGTGTTGTTTCCTTTATTTCTCTCTCACTGGGTTGTTATTTGGGTACACATGTGCTATTGATTTTTGAGTATTTTATATCCAGCTATGCTACTGAATTTGATTATTAAATCTAGAAGTCATTTGGTGGAGTTTTTGGGGTGGGCTACGTAGAGTATCATGTCATCTGCAAATAATGATAATTTAACTTCTTCCTTTCCTATCTTTATTCTTTTTATTTCTTTCTCTTGTCAAATTGCTCTGGCTAATATTTCCAGAACTACATTGAACAGGAGTGGTGATAGTGGACATCCTTGTCTTGTTCCTGATTTTACAGTGAAAGCTTTCATTTTTTGACCATTTAGTATGATGTTGGCTGTTGGTTTGTCATAGATGGCTTTTATCAGATTGAGATAAAGACCATCGATTCCAATTTTCTGTACATTTTTAAAAATCACGAATGAGTGTTGGGCTTTGTCAAGTGCTTTTTCTGCATTTATTGAGATGATCATGTGATTTTTGTCTTTGGGTTTTTTGACATGGTGTATTACATTGCTGCAATCTGTTTACCAGTATCTTACTGAGGATTTTTGCATCTATGTTCACTAGGGAGATTGGCCTGTAATTCTCTTTTTTGGTTGGATCCTTCTCTAGTTTTGGTATCAGGGTATTACTTGCTTCTAGGAATGTTTTGGGAGTATTGTTTCCCTTTCAATTTCATTAAAGAGTTTGAAGTATAGTGGCATTAGATCTCTAAATTTCTTATAGAATTCAGCAGTGAAGCCATCAGGACCTGGGCTTCCTAAACTTTCTTGATTTCTTTCCAGGGGATTAAAAGAAGTAAATACATAAGAGGCTCAGTTGAGCAACAGAGCAAGAAGATCTGGCTTGGCCATAGTATCACCCAAATAAATGTTTGCTGACTATATTGAAAGGGCAGAGGGGGAGTATACATTGTATAATTTGGGTTTTGTATCCTTGAGATGGCATAGCAATTATTATCAAGTGATTAGATTTTTAAAATGGTTTCTGCTTGTTGCAGGGTAGGGGTGGAAGGGAAAGGGGAGATCAATGGCAGGAGATAGCAAATTACATTGAAAGCCGTTAAATTACGATATAATATCATGATAAGATTTCATGTCCATTTTAATGGCCGATGAGAAGGCTAATTTCTATGGTCTTAAAGATCCTATGTAAATCTGTCATCTTAGATTCTTTGTAGAGGAAATTGGGGGAAATTATGTTACTCAGAGGAGGTACAGTTAACACAACTTGAACAATACATTTATAACAGGCATTTAACACATAATTCAATTTTACAAGTAGATTCAATTCACCCTTAAGCAGAAGAATATGTAAACATCTATGTAAACATAGATAACTTCAATTATTTAACACCCACAATGTGGCTATTGTAGAGGTAAACTTCCACACAGAGAAGGGAGTTTTTGATGCTGTCTTTATTTAAAATGAATTGAAAGTTTATCTGACATCAATAATTAGTTTTTTGAATTGAAATGTGTTGATGTTTTATGCATGCTACCCAGAACTAACAGGCTATTTTCAATTTCTGGATTTATACATTCACCTGTAATTGCCAACAGCATATAAATTAAGTTTTCTCTTCCGTAAATGCAAATGGATTTAGCAATTGTCTGATCGTTAGTGCCACCTACTGCTCATTTATGAAGTGACAGCATCTACTGCGCCACCGCCTCAGCTATGATGGAGGAGGAGGGCTTTCGGGACAAACCAGACAGGGATTCTGTACTTAGGAACAGTGGTGAATCCAACTTTGGTGAGACGATTAGAATTCTCAACACAGAAAGCATGTTTTAGGGTAGTAAGAAATTGTTGTTTTTACTTTGAAGTGTGATATGACTATTGTGGTTTTGTTAAAACATCCTTTTATTTTAGGGATACAGAGTAAAATATTTCTGGATAAACTAAAATGTGGAACTTACTTTAAGATAATCGTAGAATTCTGATACATAGTACAACCTAGGGAAACTTGAGGACGCTATGTTGAATGAAATAAGCCAGACACAAAAGGATGATCATTGTGTCCCAACTACCTAGAGTAGTCACATTCGTGGGGACAGAAAGTAGAACAGAGTTGTTGAGGGCCAGATGGAGTGAGACACAGGAAGCTATCTTGTCTGTTTCAGGTTTGTGAGATGAAGAGAGTTTTGGCCATGTGGGTGTCACCCATGGGTGCATAACAATTGGAATGTATTTTCTACTACCGAGCTGTACAGGTGAAGTGGCTAAAATGGTACATGTGATGTATATTTTACTACAATAAAAACTTAGAGCCATGGGGAAGGGACGCACAGGTGTGAGAAAGCTGATCCCGAGTAGATAAGTACATGTGGGTTTATGTTCATCTCAGCATTTTCTGTATAAAAAATTCTCTATAATGAAGTTTTTTTCTCCCTTTAGAAACTCTCAGTCTAGGAAAGGAGATCGAATGTGAACATGAACTGTTTACAAATGACACAAAGAGAAACTGAGAGAAATGCAAAGAAAAATTCAGGAATTACTATCCTTCTGCAGGTGACCCCAAATGTAACTCTGAGTAACAGCGGCCTGCACCCTAGCCTGTCTTCGGCATTGTTTGTGCTGAAAGTGGAAAACGATGTTTGGTAATGGTCTCACATCTGCATACGTTCTCTTCATCCGTGACCTTCCAAGGAAGAAAGAGAAAGATCAACCCTGCAGTCAGGGAAGCACCAGCTGTGAGCAAGAGGAAGCTAGAACAGCAGATTCTGGCCAAGCGGGTGCTCCTAGAAACTAACTGCGGGTACTCAGGACAAATCGCCTATGAGAACAGCCCCCGGCCACCTGGGAGGCTGGTGCAGAGACCGCCGGCAGAGGTGGGTTCGAGTCACACCAGAGAGGAATGGGCGGCAATGGGTCGGACATGGACCATTCAAAGGGAAATGATAACAGCAGAACCCCAAGAGCACAAATCCCCACTTCATCTTGGCCTGTATCTTAAACCCTCTTTCTTTCCCACAAACTTCATTTTTAAAATTCTTCCATTTGGAAGTCATTTACTGAGCGCCTAGCTCTAAGGCACTACATGGGGCACTGGGGAGAATACGGATATAAACAGTGGTTCCCTCTACCCAAACTGTTCACGACACAGCAGGGTGGACACATCCACAACTAACAGGCTAAAGTGTGCTCTTGGATGATAAGGGCTGGGTGAAAAAGAAAAGCGACAGTACCAAAGAGCAAGGCACCTGGCATTCTGCGGGGACGCTGTAAAGCGGGTTCACCGAGCACTGGCGACCAGTCCTTGGGGAGGACTCTGACCGCGTAAAGAACAGCAAAGACCACCACTATGGCACGCACCGGAAGTAGGAGTCCGAATACCCGCCCACTGCATCCCGGATGCAGGAGTAAGACTGGACACTCACAGTCACTTTTCACCAGAGTTAAGCAGCAAGGAAAACAGAAGCCCAGGATTCGTGATGAGCTGCTCCTCCAAGCTCAGGAAAGATCCTGGGGTGGGCGGAGTCTTGTCTGCGCATGCTCCATCCGGCAGAGCAGCCGAAGCCCCCCTGAATCGCTCTGCTCTTGAGTCTTCTACCCTGCGAGCCGCCTGAAATTGGTGAGCTAAAGGGCGCACGATATGCTCTTCTGCGGGGACAGGGACAGAAGCCAGGATGTTCCGGATAGTTCTTCCTTATTTCAAGAGGTTGCGTTCCCAGCACTTTCTGCAGTTATTCTGAGAACCACAGATGAGAAAGGGGAGAAGAGCTGGGTCCATGCAGCCCTCCTCCCTGGGGCCCATCTTCTCGGCTGGTGGTCAAGATGCACTTGTTCACAGACAGGAGGGTGCCTTGGGCTTGAAATTGCAGGCTGAGTGTCCTTTTCTTTAAGCAGCAGGTTTATAATGGCCCAAAGAGAGCCAGAGCCAGAGGAGGAAAGAGAAGGGGACAAAGCCAAGGGTCAGCTCTCCTTGTCTCACCATCTTCTGGCTCCGGGACTCTGCCTGCCAGGCAGTTCCATGCATCCATGGGGTCACTGGCTAGGATGAGTAACAAGTCTTTGCTATTTAAACATGGGGTATGGCCCTTCATCACACTCTTGATCCAGAGCCCATGCACGTTAGTGGTGACTCTATTGAATGCTTCTCAAAGTGCGTCCTGAGGAGTACCCGCTGCACCATTCACGTGGGTTGTTTGTTTCAAATGCAAATTCCCAGGCCTCCTGCCACCTCCCTAAATCGGACTCTTCAGGGAAGGGACCCAGGGGTTCGCCTTCTAGCAAGTTCCCCCGATGGTTCTGATCTACACCAGTTTCGGGAACACTTGAGCTGGGGAGGAGGGGAGAGGGCCTGGCCCTAGTGAGCAGGAGGCTTTAGGGGAGAAGAGAGGAAGTCGGCCAGGTGGGGGGAAGACCCTGGCAGTGGCCTCCAAGTGCTTCCTCAAGACCGCGTTAGCCCTCTTCACCCCCTGGCTCTGGCCGCGTCCTGGGAGTCGGCTGCAGAGAGACGCATTCCGCCCACACAGAGCAAGAGCATCCTTGCACCAGGGTTTTTGTGGGTGGCCCTGCAGAAGGAAGTGTCCCGTCAACACGAAATAGAGACCAGAAGGAACAACAGGAGACTCAATGTCAATGTGGGACTCGGGCTGAAGTCACTGCAAGAGATCGGGCAGGTGAGATCCCCTGAGGCCTTACAGGGCTCACGGGAGGGGCAGGCACTGACTGTTCCATGCTGCCTTCCTGGGTTCAAATTCTGCATCTGTCACCAGCTGCGTGACTGTGGGAAAGTTATGGAAGCCGTCTAGCTGGGTTGTCTGGGCAGCAAGATGGGATCCTAACATGTAGGCTTGTATTAGAATGAAGCGGGCGGCCTCTGCTTGCCATGAGGTCTCCTGATGTTTGGTCTCCTTGGTCCTGAGCACTGGCTGATGAAATGAATTTCCTCAGGTTCCCAGCCCAGGAAGCCCCACACGCAGCAGTTGGAGCCATGTGTCAGAGTGGTGCCTGGCCAGTGACGTCTAAGTCCCCGAGATTCCCCGTGAATATCTCCTGAATCATACGGCCCAGCTGCGCAAAGGCGGTAGACGAAGGAGAACCCACCTGTCAAGACCACAGCCTGGGACTCACGCCTGTTCTTAAGGAAACTTCCAGCGACAGCTGTGCTGTACTAAAAACTCACCACTAGGGGGAAGCAGACTCCAAGCATCCATGTGAGAAAAGAGCAGACTAGAAGGTGGCCCAGGAAGCCAACAAGGGGCGGGAGGGGCCTGACCTCAGGTGCACCCTCCACATCCACGCTATCCCACACACACGTGCACACACACGCACACACGTGCACATGCAACGCAATACATTCTTGCTCGAATCACCGGGTCCTTTGTTCATTTAGTTCCCTGGTCCTGTGCAGGACAGTGCATCTTCCACAGGGCAAAAGCCACTGGTTCTCAAACTTGGCTACATATTCAAATCACCCGCGGGAATCAGCACTTTAAAACCCCACAGGAGATCCCCTCTTGGAGCTGAGTTTGAGAACCCCTGTGTTAAGGGGAAGATCCCCTTTCTTCCCAAATGGAGGCTGGTTTTCATGGCCTCCCGCACTAGTCGCTCCTCCACCCAGGCATGCCGTCTCTAGTGGATGCCAGAGCTCTTCCTCCCTCAGTGTGCCCAGATCACCCATGCAAGTTGTTAACTGCACAGAGCACACACAGCGAGGCTTCCCTCGTCGCACCCTGCGCTTCTGCCCTTGTGTCTCTGCTGCCACTCTCTAGCTGTTCTGATGTCCTCTTCTGCTTTTGCATGAGCCCTGCTTCTAGCTGCTGTACACTTGATGCCTTAACGTCGACCCTGCGTGCATATGGCAGACGCACCTCGCTCCCGGCAACCCGACAGTACGCCTGAGTTGCCTTTGCCCTCCTGTTTGGGAGGCGTCCTCCTGAGGCAGGAAGTAGAGAGGAAGAGTTCCTGGGCAGAAGAGTCTCCAAAAGGAGATGAGAGGAAGCTGGCTCTCCAGAAGCTACAGGGTGCCAGGTCCTGATGACTAGACCACAGCTGTGAAAGGCAAGAGGGTGCGTGTGCCACAGGGCCCTGCAGGGGGCAAGAGAAGCCCTCTAGAAACCAAGGAGCACCCATCTTCTTAAATGTGCATCACCGAGTGTCCCAAACAACCAAATGGCCCTGACTCAATTATAATTAATTATCTCACACTGTAGTTTTGATATCCCCCACCATGGGCTTTGGGCGCCATGACAATTCCTCACAGGTCCATTTGGAGCAAAACTCCCCCTCCAGCAGAGAGGAGGAGACCGGTCCCTGGTTGGAGTCAATTGTCTCGCCAGCTCAAAGAGCTCATTCTTCCCTGTAAAAACCACGTATAGGCTCTGGCACCTGGCTGGCACCCTCCAGGCTGTGAAGTCCCACCCCGAGGAGTGTATCCTGACTAATCTCTGCTTTCACTTCCACTACTCTGTGTCCCGCTGAGTTCTTTGTTTGGATACCAGGAACTAGGATAGTCACAGCCCCAACAACACTCCATTTTAAAAACCCAAACCCACAAATCAGATTCCACACCTAACCACCGTCACATATCCACTTCTCACACTCCTCCTATTCCTAATTACTCAAAGCACTGGTCAAGCAGCCCTGCTGGAGTGATGTACACTAGCCAACACTAACATTGCTTATCTCACTCTCCCTTTCCAGGGAAAGCACAGTAAAATCTCTTGCATGGTTTATTTCCTCTCTGTCTCTTGACAGGCTCTTCTTAGCCTCCCTATGTGGCCCCTGTGGCAGGACAGGACCCTTCTCTTGGGATCTGTGAGCATCAAACTGGCCCTTCAATGGCAGTCATCTCCTGGCCCATGAGCCTCACCACAGTTGAATAACAATGAAACCTATTGTGAAGGTTAAGCTTGACTGTGTCAACTTAATTGGCTTGGGTGCCACTCGGAGAGTTGGTGGAGCACATTTCTGGGTGTGCCTGGGTGAGCCATAGAAACATGATCTTGGCTACTGTCTGGACCCTCGCTCCTTCCTCTCTGGTACTGTTCTCCTGCTCTGTTTCCCAGGTACCATGAACACTCACTGCACCCTTCTGCCATGATGTTTCTGCCTTTCATCCAACTGCTCATGGACTGACTCCCCTTAACCCATGAGCCAAATTAAACCTCCCCTCTGAGGTATGCATGTCAGGATTGTGTCTCAGCAAAGAGAAAGCTGACTAATACACCTACTAAGTCAGCTTTCTTGCTGGAGTGGGGCAGTGGTTGATTCCCCCTGTATCCTGAGTCTCATGCCGTTTCTATCTGGTCCCCACTACACTGCCCAGTGTGAACACATGCAGACAGGAGCTCAGTTAGTGACCTGAAAGAATAAAAGAATGTAGTCAGGAAGCTCCGAGTTTGAGACCTGGCTCTGCCACCTACCAGGTGTGAGAACTCGACCACGTGGCACATCCCGAGACTCAGTTATCTCTCTTGTTTAATCTAGCCTGTAATTTCACAGAGACCAAGTGGGGCAACATGCATTAAAGTCCTTTGTGGCTGACTTCGTAGCACCTTCCTTTCTCTCTCGCCTACTTGTCAACACTGCCTGAGATTCTACCCTTGCCCTTTCCGTGCTCCCTGGAGTTCCTATCAATTCTTGAGTTTTCCAATCTCTACCTTCAGCTTTTACAGTCTGAGTGTTTGTGTCATCCCCCAAACTCATATGATGAGATTCTCACATCCAAGATGATGGCGCTGGGAGGTGGCCCTTGGGAGTGATTAGATCTTGAGGGTGGAGACCCCATGAAAGGGATTAGTGCCCTAATAAAGAAAGCCCCAGAGAACTGCCTCCTCCCTTCTCCCACATCGTGACCCAACAAGGAGGTACTGTCTGTGAATCAGGAAACAGGTTCTTGCCAAACACTGAATTGGCCAGCAACTTGATCTTAGTCTTCTCAGCCTCCAAAACAGCGGTAAATCTCATGGTTTATGTGTTAACAGTTTAAGGCATTTTGTCAGCCTGAAGAGACTAAGACATGAGCTCACACTCCTCTCTTGAGCTCCAGGTATGTCCAATCAGATGCCCACAGGACATTTCCATCTCCTTGACCCACTTGTGGGACATATTTCTTGCACTTCTCAAACCAGCTCCTTCTCTTCTCTATTCAATCGCTGTTCACTCCCAGAAGGGAAGTGGTAATGAGGAGGGAAGAGGGGATCCAGGGGACCCAGATGATGGAGTATAATAAGTCGGCAGAGACCACAAGGCACTTTGGGGCTATAGGTCATAAGTCCCGTTGCAGCAAAGCCATAGCATTCCAGGAGGGGGCAGGGAGAGAGAGGTGCCCAGGGGGCTCTGACCTGTGCAGTGGGGCTTGGCTTTGTGGGAGATGATGATAGACCCCAGGATGGTTTAATGGAGCTGCTACCCTGGGAAGGGGAGCTGTGTGGCATGAGGTGAGAGAGGAGCCCTAGCCACCTCCCGAGGTCCCTTCCAGGCACCTCTGTTCTGTAGCTCAGATGCACAGCCTCAAGAGATGCCCAGAGACCGTGTGGGCCAAGAGCACATAAACTCTTTCCAACACTGCTGGCCACCCCCCCTACCAAGGGAGGAAGTAGGGAGCCCACATGTGCTGGTGCTCTGCAGGGGCAGCTGATGTGGGCTATCGTGGGTTCCAGTCCTTTCCAAACCCACAAATGGATGGAGCATCCGATGGGTCCTGGAGCTCATGTCCCTCTCCATTGTATCTTAGCAGGATCCAGCTCAGCACATCTGGCCACTTCTCTGGGAGACCCGCTGGTCACAGCAACTGGGCTCAGACTCTTGCCCCTTGAACAATGGCCATTTCTCCCACCAGAGAGCTCCCCCGACAGCAGGGCTGCTTCCTGACCCCAGTGGGACACAGCTGCAGAGCGTGTGGAAGCAGGGCTGGGCTGGGGGTCTTGCACACCGCTCATGAGCTGCTGCCGTCTGCGCAATGCTGTAGGACAACTTCAGGTGTGTGCCAGTTTCCCTGCTCACGTGTTTCCTTCCTGTGTGGCAGCAGCCACCACACCGCTGTGTGTCCTTGAGCCCTTTGCAGAGCAGATCCAATTCACCTGTTTCTAAAGCCAAAACCCAACGGGACTGAAAGTTTGAACTCTCCCCTCCAGCAAGACAAGGGCTTTGTGCTGATGGACCACCCAGATCCCGCGGCCTCTCCCGTTCTCCACCGCCTGCCCCGCCGGCTCCAGATGACCTCACTGCCCCCCAGCATCACTACCTGTCCCCATCCCGCCCTGCTCACTTCTTTCTCCTCCTCTTACCCCAGAAAGAGCTTCCAAAGGCACCGCTAGCCAGGTCTCATTCCTGGGCGGGTCCTGTTGTCAGCCCGCTCCTGTTCCCCACTTTTAGGCCTGGTCCCCTTCTACACTTGACCTCTTTCCCAGTTCCACAGAGACCACTTCCCGCCCACGCAGGCCTCCCTGCTATTCTGGTTCCTTGTTGGGCCCTCGCCTCTCCCTCCTCCCTGCCTGAAGCCGAGGCTACCTGCTCTCATCCACGCTATGGAAGCCCTGCCTTTCTCTCTGCTGGGAGCAACCCCTTCTCAACTCCAAGTCAGCCCTTGTTCTATTGCATTGCATTCTAAGGCTTTGTGTTTTATTTCTGCTTCCACCGCCAGCAGTGAGCCCCTTGAGGCAGCAGTCTGTCTCCAAAGCTTAACAGCCTGGTACAGGGCAGCCCCGGAACATTTTTTGTGTTCTTCAGTGATTTTCCAAGTGTGAGCCCTGGACCACACATCAAAACCATCTGGAAGCTTGTTAGAAATGCAGATTGGCGGCCCCGCCCCAGACCTGCCTGGTCAGAGAAGCAGGGATGGAAGCCAACTCTCAGTTCTCACAAGCCCTCTGAGCTTCTGATGCATGCTCAAGTTAGGGATCAACTGAATGAAGTAAATGAGAACTTGGTAAATAGGATGGAGCAGAACTGGCTGCCATTATCCACCTGGATTGCCTCATCACAAGGGTGGTGATCAGCTGAGGACAGAGCTCTCCTCTGGCTCCTGACCTCATTCCCGGGGGTGCAGGTGGCCTGGGGCACCAGTCACCTGTCTCTTCTCTGCACTGGTGAGGTGTTTTATTAACACATATATGTGGGCTCAGGCATCCTGAAGAGAAGCCCAGTGGCCAGGGGAAGCCCTGATGCCAAATGCCACGGCTGGTACACTCAGGCTGAGCGCTGCAGTCATGGTACCAGTGTCACACTTCACACTCTCAAATTAGAAGTAATCACCAAGGGAATGGGCATCCTGGTGCCTCAGTGTTGACATTCACTTGTGGTGACACGGATCTTACTCTTAAAATTAAGTCTAAAGAAGCTAAGGGTATGTTCCCTTTTGGCTTTTATTTCTCATCTCTTAGTCTTTGTTTCTGATATCTGATGTTTCAAAATGAAAGATGGAGCTTACTTTATGCTCTTCCTAATGGGAGGGCTGCTTGGTACCAGGGAAGTTACTTTCTCTGGTAACCTCCTACCACGCCTGGCTTCCAGGGGGCAATCAATAAATGGAGGGCTCTGATTTTATCAAGAAAACCTTGAGAGTTATCTTACAGGAGAGCCTCAAAATATAAATTGCATTAAATTTTGAAAAGGAGAAGAGGTAGCACATAAGGAAGGAGATGGGGAAGCAGGGGAAGGAGGGAGAGAAGACAGAAGGAAGGGAGGAAACAGTATTGGAAATGATTAAAATGATATATGCACCAGTTTACTAAAATGAACGTAATTATATGTATTGCAAACATATTCTAATTAAATTACCAGTCTTCAAATTAAAAAAGAACCAAAGGGCTGGGCATGGTGCTGCACGCCTGTAGTCCTCGCACTATTGCAAGCTGAGGGAGGGGGATTGAAGCTGAGTTCAGCCAGGGCTACTCAGTGACTTAGAGAGACCCTGACTCAAAATGCTGGGGATGTAGCTCAGTGCGAAGGTCCTGGGCTCAATCCTCAGTCCTGAAAAAATAGAAAGAAATGAAGGAAGGAAATAAAAAGCACCAGGAAGGCATCACCTTCAGGATGGAGCTATGTCCACAGGTCCATGGGACGCTCTTATGTGCACTTCAGTCCACCCGTTGACTCCTGCTGTCCTCTCTGCTTCACCCTCTGACCTCTTTCTCTCCCACCTCTGCTTCCACAAGTCTTTTGTTTTTGTTTTTCTTCAGTACCAGCGATTGAACTCAGGACCTTGTGCTTGCGAGGCAGCCATGGCGCCACTGAGCTACATCCCTGGCCCTTCCACAAGGCTTAATCTCTTTCAGTTCCTGAACTCACCAAACCCTTTTGGTTTGGACCTTTGGACCTTCTTTCCTGGCCTGTAAACCTCCCTCTCCTCTTTTCTTGACTAACCCTTAGTCATCCTTCAGGTCCTCCTGTCGGGTCACTTTGCCCTGTTGCCTGTAGACTCCCCTTCCTCACTGAGGTGAGGTCTTTACCCTTTCCCATCCCCACCCTAAGCCTGATCTTTCCTGTAACTGCCCTTTCTCACCTCCTTTCCCCTGTGGCCTAGAAAGGCAAGGAATGGTGTCCTGTGTCCCTACCTCAGGGCCTAGCCCTCAGTCAGGACTCAAGGATTTGTTGGGGGCTGGAGGAACCACCCCATGGAAGTGAGGCAAATAACTTTCCAAGGCCCAGATGTGATCTCGCGTCCCTTCACCCTGGGTCTAGGCCTGAACTGCTAGCTGACCTCTGAGTGGCCCTGGTTGATCAGTAGAGGAGATAAGTGTAAGAGTCAGACAGCTGGAGAGAGAAGGAGGAAGAGATCATGGCGGCTCAGGACACAGCCAACATGAAGCTGTGATTCCCACAGAGCCTGTCTCTGCACTGGGAAGAGGGTCCCCCAGAGAAGACTTCCCTGACATGGACACCTTCCCTGATGGCTCACACTGGCTTCTTTGCTCTCCTGTTGAGTCTTTTCAACAGGCTGAACTTGGGCTTGGAGAAGTGCAGGTTGTGTTTCTTTGAGTAAGGGTTGGTTGCTTCTCTTTACTCTAAACAAGCTTCTTCAGTAGGGGAATCACACAAATTATAAATGCAAATTTCTCATCCAATCTCAGGGGTAGAAAGGACATTGATGCCATCGAGTCCCATCTTTCCACCTCTGTGGGATTTCTGATGAGAATTCACTAGTCTTCAGGTTTCCAGTTCATTGCCTCTTGGAGCTGTTTCCCCGTGTGCAAGAGTAATTCTGGGGAAAGCGCAGTGTGTGGGCTAGTGAAATAAGCAGACAACAATTGCAATTAGCATATTAGAGATTATTTTAAACAGTGTGTGTGTGTGTGTGTGTGTTCCTGCCGGGCATGGTGGCACATTCCTGCAATCCCAGCTACTCTGGAAGGATCTCGAGTTTGAGTCCTGCCTGGGCAACACAGTGAGATCCTGTCACAAAGTAAAAAATAAAAGGGGGTTGTGATATATTGGTAGAGCGCCTGTGGGTTCAATTCCTAGTGCTGAAAAAAGAGATTGTTTGTAAAAATCAAAGATAGAGGGCCAGGGATTTAGCTCAGTGGTTTCACCGCCTGCTGCACAAGCGCAAGGACCCGAGTTCGATCCCCGGTACCAATAAAAAAAAAAAAATCAAAGATAGGAAAATTTCCTAAACTGTTTGAAATGGAGTCACCACAGTTTGCATTGCAGCAATTACGTGCTCTGGACAGTGTGTTACCTGGATGAGTACAAATAAAGTAGACAAGTCTTGCTATATACTCAGAGCCGGTTACTAAATATTTACATGACTGACCAAATAGCTCATAAAGGTTTTTGAGTATGTTGAGTCCTGCGGTTAGAGTTTCAGAATGGGCCTCTGTTGCTCGCTGAAAAGGCGACAGTCCTCTCTGGTGTTGACACAAAAAGAGCAAAGGGGCAGGGCAGAGTTTCATGGAAGGCAGAGAGCAGATGGGTTTCTCGTTCCCTCTGAGACTCACTAGCTGCTCAGTGTTGGGCCAGTTGCTAGACTGCGGGTCTTTCATTTCCTCCTCTGTAGATGGAGAGGATTAGACCAGTGACCTCTAAGGTTTGCTTCAACTCTCACCTTTTGTGGCTCTAGGACTTTGTACTTTCTTCTTGGCACCAAAGCTTTGTGAGTGAAACTAACTGCCAGCCAGCTGAATAACTGATCATTAGCAAGGTGAAACTCCTATTAAATATAGACGGTTAAGTTAAAGTCAATATTGTAATATAACTATGTACATACCTTCCCTGAGTTAGCAGAAACCTAAGTTAATAAACTGTTGGCTCCAGCCCTTGGGTCACAGCCTTTCCTTTTCTGTTCCCTGCCAAGGTGGCTAAAATCTAGTGTCAGCTGAATCTGGGCTTTTTGCTTCTATTTTTAAACCACACAACAGGTTGGGACAGTCCTAGTGGGGTATATGCCAAAGTCAAAGAAAAAAGAAAAAAATGGAAGCAAAATTTTCAAACTGGAAAGAAATCTGACATGGCTTTCAGTAATTATCTGTTTAGCATGATTTGTCTTCCTATATTATATTTTTCTGAGAGTATAATTATTAGACATAATCACATTTGTTATATATTATTATATTCACTAATATATTTAGTAGAAAAAGAAATTGTTTTTCATTAGAAACCAATATTTTCAATAAAAGAGATAAAAATATCACATCAAAGAAGTTAAATAAAAGCTCTATATCCCAAATTTGAATTGGAAATAATAGAAGAACTCACGCTGTATTTTGTGTTAAAGAATGAATGTTTTTTAGTGTTGAAAAGTCTAAGTCTGGATACCCTGACCAACCCACAGCAGTCAATACTTTTAGTCCCCATACTATGCCTGGTGTTTTTCCTTTTTCTTTTGTTTTCTTTTTTCTCTTTCCTTTTTTTTCATTACTGGAATTTAAACTAGGGCTTTGTGCATGCTAGGCAAGCACTCTAACACTGAGCTACATCCTTAGCCTTTTTTATTTTTTATTTGAGACAAGGTCTTGCTAAGTTTTCCAAGCTGGCCTCTAACTAGTAATCCTCCTACCTCAGCCTCCTGGGTAGCTGGAATTACATGTTCTGCCATGTCTGACTTCCATACTGTGATTTTAAAATACCATTTCCCACTAAAAGGAAAAGAGTTCTTGGAGAAATGGCTGCTTCAAGATTAGTGATAGAGCCTGGGATTTAGCTCAGTGGCACCCCGCCTGCCTCGAAAGTGAAAGGTCCTGAGTTCAATCACTGGTACCCCCCCCCAAAAAAAAAGATTAGTGATGAGACTGGAACATCTTGTCAGATGAGCAAGATATCCAAAAAACTATCAGAGTGAATGAGATCATGAGGGAAAATGTTGTAGGGACCAAGCTGTAGAGCCTACTGACCAGAGATACGATAATGCCAGCAACAGAGAGAATAATAACTACAAAGATTTAAACATAGTGAATGAACTAAAAACCTATGAGCTCAGAGATTTCCAACAATTCACACACACACACACACACACACACACACAAACACACACACACGTATCTTTTGAAGGGAGCCAGGAATCCACCTCATTATTCTGAAGACTGGAAAATGAAGAATGAAGTAATCAGCTTGCCTATCCTCTGAAGAACAGTACTGAAGTCATTACTGAGGGCTGACCAAATAGTTTATGAAGTAAATTTCTTCTCACAGAAGAAATGTATAATCTGCGTCTAATAAATGAAGCTGGGTAATGGAATTAGTGTATCCCCATTAACAGATCAAGGCAAATGGTTTTCAGTGTCTAGGACTAGGTGAAACTTCGATAGAGAATTTTATAATGAATGAATCAGGCTGGGTTACCTCAGCCCAGCAATGACTTTGACATGGCAGAAAGGACCACTAGGCTTCATAAACCTTCTGCTGTGATGCAGTAAGAAGTATCACACCTGTGGAATATTCCTGGAAAAACGAGTCAACACTGCATTTGTTCCAGGAAGCCTCTGGATCTAACCACCAGTTCATGGGCAATATAAATACACCCTGCAATGGTTTGGTGTCTCCACTGACTGGGCCATGGGCTTAAAAAAACTTGATGTTCTGGATGAGATTAACATTGAAATTGGTAGACTGAATAAAGCAGATGGCCCTCCTGGTGTGAGGGGCCTCATCCACCAGCTGAAGGTCTGAATAGAACAAAGAAGTTGACTGTTGAAGAAGTGGAATTCCTCCTGCCTGATGGCCTTTGAACTGGGACATTGGCTTTTCCCTGCCTTCATAATTAAACTGCAACAATGGGTCCCCCTGGGTCTCAAACCTGCTGGACTGGAACAACCCCATGGGCTCTTCTGGGCCCCAGGCTTATTATAGGTTCAGACTGGATCATATGAGCCAATTTCTTATAATTATCTCTCATCTATCTATCATCTGCCTAGGAGATCTGATTAAAAATACTATGAATGCTTAAATTAAAAATATTATTATAGTATAAGACACATTGCTGTCAATCCTCCTCAAAATATTCCCCCTGGCTTGAAACACACTTATCCCATTGTTCTTGCCACATTCTGAAGCTCTTCTGGAAGTCCTCCTTCATTAGTTTCCTTTTTTGTCTATTACAAATATATTTTCATTTGCCTCCTAAACTATATGATTTTAGCTCCCCTTCTATATCTTCTTAAGAGGGTTCCTACTTACTTTCAGTTATATTCTTTACCTGTTGTGAATTTTTAATGCTTAGTCTCTGATTCCAGCTCCAAAAGTTGCTCATTGCCTTGATATAAAGCTCCACCCACATGTCAGACATTCTTCCAAAGAATAGAAGACAGGAAACATTTCCCAACCCATTTTATGAGGCTCTATTACCTTGATCCCAGGCATCACAATGAAAGGAAATTACAGAATGTGCAATTTCTTCTTCTTTTTTTTTTATTTTGGTACCGGGGATTGAACTCAGGTCCTTGGGCTTGCAAGGCAGGCACCGAAACCACTGAGCTAAATCCCCAGCCCACAGAATGTCCAATTTCAATGGACATTAAAATCCTAATGAATGGGCTAGGGATTTAGCTCAGTGGCGTGGTGCTTGCCTCTCAAGGTTCTGAGTTCGATCTCCCGGAACACACACACACACACACACACACACACACACACACACCTCAATGAAATACTAGCAAAATGGTAAAAAAATGGCAAATTTTATGTTATCAATATTTTACCACAATTTTAAAAATAGATAAATAAAAATAACTATAACTAAATGGGACTTAGGAAGACAAGATTAATTTAAATCTAGAAAACTGATAAATGTAACACATCATATTGATAAAATGAACAGAAAAATCATGTGATTATCTCAATAGGCGGAGAACATTGACCTTGAGCATAATCAACAGCATGAATGACTTATCTGACATGTGAGAGGAACGTAGAGTATAGACTCTGAAAGAGTGGGAAGGATGTGTCTTTCGTCTCTACTGCTGCCATAACTGTCCCCTGCCAGGCGGCAAATGAGGATTTCTGTGGAACCATAACTAAAGTGTTGTTGAATGACACCGAGGTTTAGAGCAAGTGCTCTAGACTTAGACCTACTCTTACTAGTTATATAGAGAAATGAACCTTTAATTCTCAGCATTTTGTTGTTTCATTTCTAAAATTAGGACAATGATTCCAGTTTAAAAGCATGGTGTCTGTGAAGTGCTTTGCACTGTGCTGGCTGCAGGAGGCACTCATCAATGTGAACAACATCTAGGTTTATAAATCACGGCTCTCTCTTTGGACTATCATGTTTGCCATTTTAAAAAGGTAAGTGTTAGACCAGCCAGCACCCTGAAAGGGACTAATGTTCCTGTTTAACCAATAAATTTATTACTCATATACCCTTGAGAATGAAAGAATACTGTGATCAGAGAATGAAATTTAATCCAGACAACTGTGTATGTTTATGATGAACGCTATAAATGGCACAAACAAAAGACAGCCCTGGCTGTGATTTGCAGGGCAAATCTTTACCCTGTATTTTGTTTGAGTCACTGCCAACGGGTAATTGTTGTTTATACTGGGGCAGAGTTTGAATCAACTTCAGTTCTGGCTGAGTGCTGCGAGTAATGCCACACCATGAAAGCTGTGCAAATGGTTTCAGAATGGGTCAAAGACAGACTTATTAGTCAAGGGTGCAAATTCAAATGGGAAAGAGAATTGGGGGAAATCCTAAGGCTGTTACAGAGTGAGAAGGCTCTTCCTGCCTAAAGCGTTTGGATTTAACATGTTCTGGAAGCACCTACTGGCCACACACATCAAGTTTTTGAAGGCCTCAACCTTTGTCAGACAGCTTACATTCTCTAACTAGTGGGACAACTGTAAACTAGGCATTTCTCTTTTGTGTAGAGTCTCTGGATTCCATAGATTCTTTTTTGTGCCCATCAGATGAACACTTGAAAAGAGCTGGACTATGACAGGCTGACATGAGTTTGTAGAGTTGTTTATATTTTGTTTGTTTCTGGTTGCTTCTAGATCTCTCTACTAATTCTTTCTCTCTCTTTTTTGCTTCAAGATCTCTCTAAAAATTCTTTCTCTCTTTTTTAAAGCTAAAACTTAGCTGGTGTTTAGATGTTATGTTTTAAATGAACAATAAACATTTATTTCCCTACAGTTCTGGAAAATAGGAAGTCCAAAATTAAGTGGCTGGCATCTGGTGAGGGCCTTCTTGCTATTTCTGCATCATTCTAGGACAGGAATAATTGCATGGAAGAAAGGATAGAGACAAACAACCTTTTATAAGGAACCCACTCCTGCAATAACGAAGCCACTACTGCAGCAATAGTGGCATTAATCCATGCATGAGGGCAGAATCTTCAGGCCTCTTAAAGGTCCTTCCTCTATTTTTAAATTTAATTTTGTTCTTTTTTATTTTTATTAGCACATATTCGTGGTACATAATGATTACATTCATTGTGGGAGGCGGTACATGGACATAACAGATCTTAATTCTTTTTATGATCCCTTTCCTCCCTTGGTCTCTTTCACATTTACAAAAGATCTGTGTCCCTGTTTCCCATATCTGACTTTAACTGTTACTTAGAATAAGCCAGGGCTTGACCACTGTTTCTTTTTTCTTTTTTTGTGTCTTCTTTTCTGAGCACTTAGTTCATCAGACTTCATTTAGTGTGGTCTAAAGATAACTCTGCTGCCAAGCAATCCCGGACCCTGGCATTTCTTTCCTTGCTTCTTCTTTTGAGAGTTTCCCAATCACCCTTGCTAAGAAGCATGTGTGAGTGAACCATGCCTGGCCATGGGTGCTGCCAATAATTCTGGGCCTCTAGATTTCCTTTGGTATCAAAGCTTTGACTTTATGAAAGTGACTTTTCTTCTGCAAAAGATTTAGGGAATGACCTAACAAAATCAGTTTTGGTTTTAATGCAAATACATTTCTGTACAATCTGAATGAACAAAATAAGTGAAAGTTGCTACAGAGAACATAGTCTAAAAGTAATTCATCAGTATAGTATTAAAAAAATTTCTAAAAAGGTAAAATTATGACCTATATAGACATGTACAATGATCATCATTAATTCACAAGTTACTTATCATTAATTGTTATTAGTTTGTGAGGGAACCAGAGTGATATAGCAACTGGTTTTTAAAGTCTATGTCTCTCAAAATTCTTTAACTTTGCTATGAACAATGATCGTTTGCACCACTAGGAGTAGAAGTCAATGACAGACTATCAGCTTTCTACCAATTAACTGACCTTAACAGTTGCAAAATAGCCTAAGGAAAGGCAAGATATTCAGCCCCAGAGGATAAAAGGATTCCACATAGGATCAGAAACTGGAATTCTACTGAAAATATTTTCTTTTGCCCTTTAGTGTCTTTCCCAACTTTTTATTTTATTCACATCTCTTCATCCAAAGTATCTCCATCCAAATCCCTTGCTTTTTCCCCAAGCGCAAAAATCCTAGGCATGGGTGAGTGTTTTCCATGCATGTTATGGACTATGTGAAATGCCAGGACACTTGTATCCATTTAACAATGATATGGGGTTAGGAAGCTAATATTTTATCTCCAAGTTCTGTTTTCTTTCCCTGGGATAATTCAGATCTCTTAGAGATCTCGGGGCTTCACAAGTCCTGCCTAGGAAAGGAAAACTGTTAAACTAACAATGGCGAGGCACAGTGTGAGACAGCAGAAAGAGCACTAAGGTAGGATTCTGGAGATTCCACCATAAAGCAAGAAAGGCCAAATAATTTGGGGGATGAGAGTAAATGGGGATCAAAGGTGAAAGAAAATAGTGGTTTTTAGCAAAAATGAAGGCCATGAGCAGTATCTATTCTTCCATCTCCATGGTGAAGTGAAGGCCTCCACTATGAGGTCTGGACATAAACGAGCTTCCAAATGGGACATGACAGAAGGATAAGAAAGGAGAGAAGAGATGAATGGAGCCTCTCCCCAGATATTATTCCTCCATTTTTGTTAGATCATGTTGACAGCTCCATTCTTCATCTCTCGTTGTAACCAAATCCTTTGTCATCTTACATTGTTGATTTTCCCATCAAAAAGAGGAAATTATTTCTCTGTTCTTTGACTCTTAATTTAGCCACGTGACTTGCTTTGACCAAAGAGATGTCACAGATGCCATACAGGCAGCAACTTACAAAGCAACTGTGAGACTGAGTCTGTTCTTCTGTCTTTTGGCATGAAAAGGTTATGCCCAGGCCAGCCTACCAGTCCTAGGAGCAGAGCCAAGTCACCTTAGCCAGGCCCATTTATGGTCAGCAGTCCCCGTTAGACCCCAGATGTGTGGGTTGAGTGCAGTTGAGGTCACCAGAGCCACGCTTCTGAGCCTAGTCTAGATCACCTAAATTTCACAGGTACAAGAAATGAATGTTCCTTGTTGCTGTTGACTGTAAGGAGCTGTAGTAGTTGCATAGCAATTTCCTGACAGTGGCTAACTCACATGCCAACTCATTCTCATCATACCCTTATAAGAGGAGACTGATCTCTGTGGATATGCCGACTTTCACAAGTGGTTCTGTTTGAGGGCTTTGGCTTCCCATAGGGCATCAAGGAAAGCACACCCTAATAAAGGATCAGAGACCATAACTTCATTCAAGTTGCCTCTTCTATAGGTGGGATCCTTATTTGGGAATATATTTGTCAGGCTAGTGGCATCCCCAAGGAAACCTAGAGCCAGGAAACTAGAGTAGGAAACTAGAGAATGGAGCAACCAGTAGTAGCAACAGGGAGCCCCCTTCTATCAATGTGTGATTCACAAAATATAAGATCAGACAAATAAGACTCTTCCTTCAGTTGCCAAGAGCATACAGAGCACAGAGTTCTAGAGACCTTGGTTTTGGTCCACATTGGCTTCTCAAAGAAAGGGTATCCATTTGCATACAAAATGAATTCTGCAATGTAGGAGATAGTTGTCTTATCTGAAATAGATTTTACCAGGTTGTGAAACTATGATCACTTAGTTGAACTCAGTGAATATTTGTGAGCACGTATTTATACTGGAAACTGGAGCAATCTCCAGAGATGTGAATGGACTAGAAATCCAATCTGTCACCATATTCCAGGTTTTCCTTCTCAAGGAGCAGGCAAATGCAGAAATGACTATAGGGATGGATGGACACAAGATGGGCTCAATGAAATGCTACTGGAAGACAAGAGAGACAGTCATGGGATGTGATGAAATACGGAAGGCTGAAGGAGAAAGTGGCTTTGTAGGGGAAAGTGATGAACCTGGTTGGGGGCCCTCTGTATTTGTGGCCTGGTTGGGCTCCCACTTGTGTTGTATGTATACATACCAGCTCCATCTTTCTCCTGCTTCCCCTTCTGCTTCAATCCTGCCTTCACACTTGAATCTCCATTGCAGAACTAAAGCAATAACTTTGCTTTTCTTTGATCTTCATCTAAAACCAAGCAAAATGCCTTACACAGGAGATGCTTCATGGGATTTGTTGCATGAATGGATGGCTGAATATTCAAAGCTCTGAACCAAGGTTCTTGAATTCTTAGAGGAAAGCAGGGGAAGATAGAAAAGAACAAGAGGGAAAGTCATTGGAAAATGTGGGGCAACAAACAGATGAATGTAAAAGGCAAAAAGGTAGCATTAGCAAAACGTACTGTAGAAGTATCTTGCATGGAAAAGCAAGGAAAGGTAGCAAAGATGGTGAGATAATCTACTTGGTATCCAGATAGAGAGCATAGTTTTATATTTAAAGGACATGAAATTAAAATTTAACCCCAAATGACTCACAATTGTATTTCTCCTGACATCACACTAAATAAAAGCTTCTTGTGGCTTGTTTGTACCTGCCTCTGTCTGACTCAATGCAGTCTGTTTTATTGTGTTACTGGTGTTCACTTTTATGATCAAACTGGGGGCTTTCTGCTAAGTCACCCTGAAATCTAATTTGGCTTGCACAACCTGTGCTTCACAATTAAATTAAAATCACAGGATGTTTTGGATGAGAGGAATCTTCCTTCAGCCAGGCCCAAGTTAGTAAGAGAGTGTGACCTGTCTGGCATAGAATTGCCTCATCCAAAACATTTGGAGCATTTCACTGGATTAATCTGTAACTCACTGGAAGATTTGTGGTCCAATTTGTTTCAGATTTTCTGTCTGTTTCCATTTCTCTTTTCAATTCAGGTCAATATGCATTTATTCAACTCTCTTATTGAAAATGATATGAAAAGTATTACTGAGCCTGAAGAATAAAGAAAATGACAGATAAAATGCACAGAAAGGAAGAAATGTAATGAGTGAATAAATAAGTTTATTCATGAATAAAGAATTTATTCATGAATAAAGAAATTCATTCATCCAACAAATGAACTTACAGAGCTCTTATTTCTACCATGCACTGATCTAGCTAAGTATTGTGGAGTACAGAGAGAAATATAAGCTGCTGTTTCTGTCCTCTGGGCATTTAGAATTTGGTTTATTTTTTATAGAAAAATTTGTCATTGGATATTTTTAATTCAACTTATATTAGTGCCTTAATCCAACAAAAAACTTCAAGAAGAAATAAGCCATGAACAATTTCCTGACACCTATCAGAAGATGTTGAGCACTCTGTGGAAAAAAGCTCATGAAGCCACATTGTACCACTGGGCAGAGTATGAGTGCTGGCCACACAGAATTCTGTGGCCACTAGCCAGTAAGCTGTAGGAAAAAAATGTTTTTAAATATATTTTTCCTTTAGAGGCTGTAGGATATAATCCTTAGTGGAGTATTTTAGATATACCTTTTTTGAGCATTCTATAAACTTTCGTAGCTTCATAAGGAAGTATCTTTACCAAAAACGAATTCAAAAGTAAGGCAAAACATGCACATCATTCTGAAACACATTGGAAAAAATTTCCATTTAATCGATTCATGCCCCAACCTTGGCTCCTTGTTTATCAAACTGTAGTTCTTTAAGATTCAGTGAAACAACAACAATGCTGTGATGGACTCTTACTGACAAGGATAAGGGAGGTGAAGCTGATAAACATTCACAGAGAGAACAATAGTTACATATATGATGACATGTAAGGATTGTTCGCCACTGTCCCTCCTCTCCTCCTGCTCACATTAACTACACTCCGGGAGGGTACAGATTTTGTCTTGTTTTCTACTGTGTCTCCAGGGCCTAGAAAAATGAATAGTAGGGAAAGGGGAGATGGCTTGATAAATACAGTTGAATGAATGAATGGGAGAATGAACGAGTGACTGTTATTTTGAATTGGGTAAAAGAAAGTGTAGATCCAGTGCTGCAAACCAAAGAAAGAGAACTACTTTGTTTCACAGTGACTCTTTTGATTCCTGACTTCTCTTTAATGCATTCCATCCATCCATTCACCCACCCACCCAACCATCTATCCACTCACCAACCACCCATCCATCCATCCACTCACCCATCCACCCACCCACCCATGCATCCATTCATCTACCCTTCCATCTATGGATCCATCCATCCATCCATCCATAACTTATTGAGCATATTTCATTTCACATCACTCGTTTGCTGATACTATATTTGTTGGGTTTATAAAGAAAAAAAAGATAAAGTACAAACTCTCAAACATCACTTATGCTCAGTTCTAAAAGAGGACTCAGGGCTGGGGATTTAGCTCAGTAGTTCTACCACCTACCCCACAAAGGCAAGGACCCAAGTTCAATCCCCAGTACCAGAAAAAAAAAATGCATGAAAGAGGAATCTAAGAAAAGGTAAGAAAGGAACTGACTCTTCCCAAATATAAAAAATAAAACTAGCAGTGTTTTGAATAGAAAGGTACTATAGAGATCAATAAGGGAGGTAAATTGGGTCTTGACAAAGGTCAGCTGTCCACTGTACAAAAGCCAAAAAGTATAGAGCTCTAATTATAGTCCCTCATTCCTGCAAGTTGAAGACCATGAGTAAGACTGAGTTCCAAGCTATAAGAAGTTTACATGCAACAGAAAAAATGAAACTAATATATGTGGGATAGTAAGACACAAAGAAATATAAGTGTGGATCTCGTAAAATGGAAAAGTACAATGCCATGTGGATCTGAAGGAGGAAAAATTTTCTGTCTTGCTTGCTGCCTGCCTTCCACACTGCCGTAACTTATTTGATACCTATAGATGGTGTGGGGGAAAGTAGTCAACAAGAGGCTGGGATCTGTCTTCCTGGACCTGCAAGCTAGCAGGGGTGATGCAGTATATTTACTCATATATTCAGCCCCAAACCGGTGGTGTGCTGTGACCTGCTTACC
Source organism: Heterocephalus glaber (assembly GCF_000247695.1). The sequence goes on along the minus strand of NW_004624879.1, from coordinate 2,204,659 downwards.
CCAGTTCATACCAGCTAATGAGACCCAGCTGCTAAATTTTCAGAAATTTTACATGGCAGTTTTTAAACATAGTCACTTAATGAAGTAAAGTATACAAATTTACAATTAAATTATATTAGGGCTGGGGATTTAGCTCAGTGGCACTATGCTTGCCTTGCAAGCACAAGGTCCTGAGTTCAATCCTCAGTACCCCAAACAAACAAACAATTAAATTATATTGAAAACAAAGATGATTCATACTCAAAACTCACCACTTCTTAAATTATTATCTGCTGTTAAGGTTTCTAGGTCTAATACAAAGAATTGAAAAAAATCAGACCCCCAAATTTAAAGACCCAAACCAAAAAATGGGCATCTGAAATGAACAGACATTTCTCAGGCAAAGAAGCAAAAGCAGCAAATAAACATATGAAAAAATGTTCAACATCACTGGCCATTGGAGAGATGCCAATGAAAACAACACTGAGATTCACCTCATCCCAGAATGGCTATTTTCAGGAAATCAACCAACAACAAATGCTGTGGGGCTGTTCGAAAAAAGGATCCCTGCTCCACTGCTGGTGGGAGTGTAGACTGGTGCAAGCACTGTAGAAATCAGTGTGAAGGTTCCTCAAAAATGTAGGATTAGAGGTCTCAGTTGACCCAGTTATTCCCCTGCTGGGTATCTTCCCAAAAGAATTAAAAGTATCGTACCACAGTGATATATGTGACACAGTTTGTAATAGCTAAATCTTGGAAACAACTCAAATGCCAATCAACCAGTAAATGAATAAAAAAGATGTAGTTTTTTTATACAATGGGGTACTACTCAGCCACAGAGAAAGATAACCTTGAGACATTTATAGCTAAATGGATGCACCTTGAGACCATACTCTTACATGAAATAAATTGGACACACATGTGTAAATATAGCATTGTTTCTCTGGTGTGAGAAACTGAAAGAGTAAATAAGAACCAAAATGTATAATAGATAATATGAACTAGGAAGAAACTGTTCAAAAGGAAAGGGAAAATCTGAAGGGGGAGAGGGGATAAAGGAAGGAGAAAGAAAAAAAATGAGAAAAGAAGGAAAAAAATGGAAACAAGGCTTTTGTAAATAAGGAGGGGAGGAGGAGTTCAAGGGAGGGGAGGGGATTGGGAGCAAAAGAGGAATCAAGATAGACCATGGGCAGGCACAAATTCCCTTTGATGAATGTGATCGTTATGTATGTTTAAATTGTACCAATAAAATTAATTGTGAAAAAGTTATTAGGTCTATTATATTTGGTAAAGATTTGTTACTGCGTATCTTCCCAACTCCACATACAGGGACATCATGTTGGTAGCTTCAGCTTGCTGTAACAGAAGTATTTACGCCTCAGAAATTGGCAAATGCTACACGTCAAGACTTCATTTTTCCCCCTTCTCCTCTAGATTTGAGAGATGGAGAAAATGATAAAAATGCAGATTAAGCCTTAAAAGGTGTCATGACTATAGCCATTACAGTGTGACTAACACAGGAATTGCATAACCTAAGAAATTGTGTTGTTGGCCAGAACATTACATGCTGAATGACCATATGTATGTGTATCTGTGTCTTTGTATCTATATGTACATTTTTAAAGCATTGGTTGTTGAGCATTTACCAACACAGCACTGTTCAAAACCATAAAACAGTCTGGAGAGTAATGAATGCGTAAGAGAGTCACGTCAGGTTATGTGAGCTGGCAGGAGGGGAGCAGATTTCCTAGGAGGAGGGGCGACTGCCATGGGCCTCAGGGAGAGGAGAACCAGCAGAGGCTCGGGGCAGAAGAAATCCAAGGGACTACTGAATGTCCGTGCCGGGGCAAGAGTATAGGGCGGACAGTGTTTTCCTCCCCAGTGTGCAATCAACCCCATGGAAGAGTAGGGACACTGGAAAGAGGAGCCTCTACCCATAGTGGGTGAACCAGTGCCGTCACTGGGCCTCTGGAAAGTGCCTGGGGGGTGTGCAGTTCCTGGCACACTGAAGAGCCCATACTACACGAATGTGTCGTGCCCTGGGCATCCTGGCTGGGAGTGTGTCTCGTGGAAACACCGGGAGATAAATCCAGCTTGTTATGACTCTTGGGACCCGAGGGAAAAAGACTACCTGTAGTTAACATAGGAAGGGAGATAGGAGAAGGGAGGGAGGGGGGATTTACGGCTAACTGAGACTAGGATGGAGGAAGAAAGCTCCGAGGGAGCAATAGTGGCCCTCAACTATCAAGTGAGAAGAGCTTATAGGCACATGTTGTTGCGAGAAGAAAGTCTTTTTGGTGCTGAGTTTGCAAAGAACACATATTTTTACTCCCCTGTGTGTTGATTTAGAGGAGGGGCTGATGGAGTTTGAAAGTAGGGTGGTGGGGCTATTGTTGGGACAAGAGCTAAGCCATAATCCTGCTGAGAAGAGAGACTGGATCCTCCCTTGGTGTAGGCAACGAGTAGCAGGTGGGAGAGGAGGAGATCATTCCAAGTAACGCCAGGGAAGCTGGGAGATGTTTAGGGAGGGAACATGGAAAAGCAGTTTCTGTCCAGATGCGATCTGAATTGGGGCAGGCATATAAAGAAGATAATGTTGTTCCCAGAGGCTGGTATAGTACAGGATATAACTTTTACACTAGGAAAAATAAAATTAAAATATGAGATATGAAAGAGATGAAGGGGTAAAAAATTCCATGCTGATGAAGTGAAGAATCAAGGTTTGGGAACAGAAAGAGAAGACTTGTAAACTTAGTTTAACAATAAAAGCTAATTATGAGTATTTTAAGAAGCTAAAAGAGACAGTTGAGTTTGGGAGTGTGTGTGGCCAGGGAAAAGAAAAAGAAAGTCCTGACAGGAAGAAAGTTCAGAGAGGAAATAACTTATTGTTAGAAAATGATTTCCACTTCCCATCTCAGCCATTTGAGTTTAGAAGTAAGACACATGAAAGAACAACTATTTCCAAACCAATCATCCTCAGCCTTGTTTTGTAATAGCGATAACCCAAATGGCACTGGGCTATCTCGAGAAGGTTATGGCCCCTAATTCAGCCTGCCTGCGGTGCATGCAACTTTATGTTTACCTTGCACTTTTACCAAGTCGCTCACCACATTCAGAAACTTAGTCCTGATAGCAGTGTCTACGCAGCCCGGCCACTCTTCCAAATCCAGCAGATGAGGAGCCGGAGCGGTCTTTTTCTCCTGACTGCGGTCATGCATGACTGAATGATTTATGAACAAGACCAATCACCACATCCATATCTGGAGGTCATTAATCACCAAGAAAGGGGCTCAGCCCAGAAGCACTCAGAGGGTGGAAAGCCCTCGGAGTGACTCTGTTCAAATAATCAGGGTCTCATTTTGTAGCCCAGGCTGGCCTCAGCCTCCCAAGTGCTGGGATCACAGGTGTGTGGCACCATCCCTCTCAGGGCTTCTAATCTAAAGGTGGGAGAGGGTGAGCATACAAGTAACATAAGCCAGAGTACAGAATCACAAAGAAGCACTAAGTGCCATGGAGAATCCGTGGAGACAAACACCCTTCCACTCAGCAAGCTGAAGAAGGCTGTACAGAAGGAAGCGCTCTCTAAATGTAGCTGAATCCAGCCCAGCATTAAACGAGGAAGCTCAGCCTCTGGAAGTCTCACCTGGCAGTGCCATCTACCCCTGTACTTCTTTCTGGCATTTCTCCCCTATCTAGTTCAGCAGGGGAAGCCAGGATGCTGAGCCCAAGTAAAGTCACCCGAGCCAGGGCCAGCGTGGATCTCTACAGGGAAAGCTGGACAGGCGTGTAGCTGGGTCCTGCAGCACATGGCATGGACTTGTGTCAGCCAGGAAGACATGAAGCAACTCCAGGTTCCAGCCAGGGTAACCAGTGATGGAGAAGCAGGGAAGTGAGGGAGGGTTGTGGGGAAGACACAGCAAACAGCGTGGAGTGCAGGAGGTGTGAGGTATGGCAAAGCCTGAGTCAGCAGGCTGGGGAGAGAGCAAGGGAGAAAGAGATGTGCTGCCATACCTCCGGATCTGGAGGCCTGGAGGGAGCAGTGGGGGTGGGGGAGGGTGTTACCCCCCGAGGGGAATCCCGCGGAGACCGCAGGAAACACGCAGTTCTAAGCTGGGAGATCGGTAACACAAGGACAGCCAAGTTGAGATTCAGAGTGGTCTTTGTGAGCTACAGTCATAGCTAACGCATATTAAGTCAATCTTTCTCATAAGGGAGATACAATTATTATTCATTTTACAGATAAGGAAACTGTAACAGAGATTAAAAAATATGGCAAGGTCACATAGTACTGGCTGGGGTCTGAACATCAGGTTCAAGGTTTATGCTCTGGAAGGAAGGAAGGAAGGAAGGAAGGAAGGAAACTGGTCATTATGGGCTATTACAATGTGCCAGACCCTGGATTCCACCCAAAGAATGTAAGGAAGCTGGGAGAGCAGAAGAGAGGTGAGATATTTAGAGTGTGTCCTAGTAGACAAAGATGGTGGGATGACAGAAGGTCATTTCTGGGCATTCTCTAGGCCTGAGAAAGGCACCTGAGGATGAGGCAGGAAGCTGCGTTTGCTGGGCTGACTCCTGCTGCACCCTGAATTACTGACCATGGTGCTGATGAGCGGCAATCTTTAGCTGATTCTGTTCAGTGGGTCACGTTTCTAATTGTAAATATTGGTGTCTAAGTCCATTCTTGCTCTCTGGCGATGTTCCTGTGTCATACATGAACTGTCTGTATGATGAGTAGTCTGTGTGTATGTGGCCTGTATGGTAAAAAATGTGTATGTGTGATGTGTTTGTGCCAGCTGTGCGGTATGCATGTGTATTTACGTATAGAAGTATCGGCATGCTGAGAGTTTGTGTATGTGTGTAGTTAGTGGCAAGACATCCATGGTCTATGTGTGTGCATGTGTGTCTACATAGTATGGACCTGCTAGTGAATTTATTTTCCAATTCAGGCAGAAGTGGAAGACAATGTGATAGCAAAATGTGGATAGCTCACCGCTTGGGTGAGGACAGACCACCCCTCACCACTCCCAGTAAGGATCATTGTAGGCACCAGAAGCCGAGGCAGGGCAGGAAGAGGGTGACAAAGTCTAGGCCCCGTGTAACCACCAAGAGCCCATTGGCCTCCAGCTGGTCGGCTTTGGCATTGCAGCTGGAACAGGACAACCGCTTGTGAGGATGCCATCTTTCTGAGGCACAGAGCCTGCCCAGAGCTACTGACACTGGCATTCAGGACTGAGGCCAGGATAGAGGGAGTCATGGGAGAACCTGGGTATTTTTCCAACTGAAACAAATGAAACATTCTCATAGAGTGGAGACAGGCTTTGACAGTTCTTCTGAGGCACCAGGTGACAGGAAGAATGTTCTGGTGTGAGAGAGAAGCAAGGAAGCAGAGGAAGTGGTGGCCATTGGGTAGGTCAGGTGAGTCTGGGACTTCGAGTTCAGAGTCAGTGTTGGGGCAGGATTGAGTGACCAGGGAGGCTGGGAAGAGGGCGTAGGATGATCCTAAGACACCAGCTGATAAAATAGAGAGATCTGAGGTCCAGGAGAGTAGGTATCAGCTGGCCTCCAGGAAGTGGAAGGCTGAGGCCAGGGATGAGAGCACAGAGCAGGGCACAGAGGGGAGGAAAGGCCTCAAATGCTGGAGCTGAGTCAGTTCAGTGGGAATGTGCATAGGAATTTTACCGAGCAGACAGAACCCCTGGATACGGCCCACTCTGGGCTTATTGAGGGAGAAAATGAGAACAGCTGGCTGTATTCAGATAAGGAGAAAATGGTCTTCCATGTCCCCCTGCCCACCTCTCCAGAAGTCCACTCTGGGTTCTGGAGAACATCAGTCTCCTCTGGGCCTGGGATTTAGCTCAGTGGTTCCGGCGCCTGCCATGCAAGCCTAAGGTCCTGAGTTCGATCCCCGGTACAAAAAAAAAAAAAGAAAAGAAAATCAGTCTCCTCAAGGATGGCTGGTCTGGTTTTCACGAATGGACTATATTTGGTATATATAGCCAAAAAATGGTGACCCAAAAGGATTCAGTTAAAAGCAGGGTTTATCTTTCCGTGCCCTCCACCCATATCACTGGAAGTCATTCTGTGTCCAACAAAAGTTCAATGGCGCATCCTGTGGGTCACTAAGGACCCTTCAAAATGTCAACTGGGCATAGAGAAAGATTGTTTTATATTAATTCTAACATATATTAACATCTAGGTTTACATAGAACAACATTAATATAACATATATATTATAACACTTATTATTTTAACTCCTAGTTCCTTCCGGGCTGTGAACATCATCAGGGAGGGGTTAAAGTCTTTTTATCGCTGTGTTCCCAGGTGCCCAAAAATACTGAAGTCAGCTTGCAAGTCAAGAATGCAGGTGTTTTAAGATTTCCCTTTCTTTTTGCATGTCCACAGAATCTCAGCTGTCTCATACTGGACATGACAGTATGAGACAGGGAGATTACTGCTCTGTCCTCCTGGCTGGTGCAGAAATTGCTTCCACAAACCATTTCGCAGATGGTCCCATGCCTCCCCTGAGTACCTCTAGCCAGTTCTTTTGAGAGCGGCTTTTCCACTGTGGGTAATTCTGGTAGCAGTTTTTTTTCTAGCGCAATCCTAAATCCAACTCCCTAGTGACATCTACCCAAAGATACTGCTCCCTGTGCCCCATACATTTTCCCAAGTGAAACAAATGACCACTTAAAGTTATTTCAAGGCCTTTCTTGTCTTTCTGCTCATACACCTCTAGAATCAATGAATATGGCTTCTGTGTGCATCCTTAAAGTAGAATGCAGACTGGCATGACGGCACATGCCTGTAATTCCAGCACTTGGGAGGCTGAGGCAGGAGGATGGTGTGTACAAGGTTAGAACTATGCAGTTTGATGACAAAGTATAGGTGGTTTAATCTCCTAATTTTGTTATTCTCGTCCTTATTAATGGCACCTAAGATTGCATTAGTCCTTACAGCTGCTGCATTTTCCTGTTGGTGTGTACCAGACATCTAAGGATGTTTAATCAGACTCTCCTGTGTCATTCTGTACAAAGCTGAATGTAAGTTGAGAATCTGAGTGTTTGATATCTTGGTGTGTCTTGGGACGTAGTAGACAAGGTCAAGGGACTGGAAGGAATGGAACTTCCAAGGGAATGGGACTTAGGTTGGGACTGGCTTTGAGACTATCTTTCTCTCCTCCACTGCCCAATTCCCCCAGTAGGAACCTTGGGGGCATCCTTGACCCGCTCATCCTTCATGAGTCACGCTTATCATTTCTACCTTGAAATCGCTTCCTTTTGGTTCCAACTTCTATATTGTCCAGACTCTGACATGGAACACCACAGGATCTCAGGGCAGCGCAAACCCAGTCAGGTGTTCTCTGTTCTCCATGATTCAGTAGCTTTCCAGTTCCTCCCAGGGCAAGGCTGGAGCCCTCTGTAGAGCTCAAAGGTCCCTGTCGAATTCCCCTTATCTCCATCTTGAGCCCCATTGTCAACCTCCCCCATGCAGATGCCTTCTGCTCCAGCCATTCCGATTACTTTCTCTTGCCTGGTACATGTGACTCCCTCCTGCTTCTAGGCCTTTGCTAGCAGGTGCTAGACATTGCTCCAAACGCTGTATACAAATTAACTCATTTAGCCCCGCTGCCCCCTCTAAAGTAGATAATACTCCCATTTTACAGAGGGAGGAGCTCCAATGTTCAGCATTCTGCCTGGAGTCTTGGGGTTAATAAGTTGTAGAGCTGGATGAGTCTCCTAGCCTGGAGTGCCCTCCTTCCCTTTCTCCTTGGCCAACTTTGCCCATCTCTCAAGACAATTTAGGCATCAGCTCTTCTGGGCAGACTGCCTGTCGCCTGAACTTAACGGTCAGATTAACCTTCTGGGTGGAAGTTGGCTGAGTGACCGTCTCCCTGCACATAGCACACCCTGAGGAGAGAACTATGTCCTGTCCCTCGCTGAGACCCCAGGGCCTCTATTCTGTTCCAGGAGTCTAGTGACTGTTTTGATGATGGGACTCGTTAATGAATAATAAATTAAATATTTGTCAGGTTCCTTTTGTGTGTATAATGAGGCATCATAACAACTTGCCAAATGTCTACCATTTTTTCCTGTGATACATACAAAAATCTAGCAAAGGCTTTGTTGTAGACCAGCTGCCTACTAAAAACCCAGCCACTTATCTCAAGTTCAATGAACTTCATGAAAGATAATCCTGAACCATTTCTACACAAAATATTCACCAGAAGAAAACAGTGAAATTCAGATAGGCATGTGAAGTCCTTAAGGAGTGGGGACAGTAGAACCTTTGCCTGGATGATTCTATGTCAGCAAGACCAAGGGACCTGGTGTCCATACTGCATTCACTGGGTTTTCTCATTGTCCGTGTTCTCTATGCCTTAGCACCTGGCCAGCTGGAGGACACTGGTCCTCCCCTGAGCTTGCTGATTCTTAGAGCTGACACAGGACTCCAGCAGACCCCTTTCACACACAAAGCAAAGACTCCAAAGCTGGATCTGCAACTCTCCCATCTTGAGCTGATGTGCCCCTGTCCTGATGGCCTGGGACTGGGAATTAGATGACTTTGGACAGCTCTCTACCCCAGAGCCTGCTGACATTGTAACTAGCCAGTTCCAAATTTGCTTAGTCTATTGGCCCTGCCGCACACATTTCTTTCCTAAAACACACAATACAGGCACTCGTGGTGTCCCTCTCCCTTTCCTCTGTGTCCCAACCAATCCTGGTGCCTCTCATGTGGCCCCTAGAAGCCTCCTGCTTCTAGGGCTCTATCAGTAAAAAAATTTCCTTCATGACAGTCATTTCTGTGTGTCTCCCCCACCTGATTAAAACAAATCCCAGGTACATTTTAAAACACATACTAGTCTGTGTCATGTAATAGGATACTTTTCTGATCCTCCCTCGAAAGTTTTGAAGAATATAACTAGATCTCTTCCCCCTTCCTCTCTTGCTCCTCCTCCAGATAAGAAAGGGAAACAAAGTGAATTTAAGTGACTTATCCAAGGGTACAGAAAACTTAGTGACAAAGCTGGGCTTTAAACACAGGTTTCAGGGCTAGTAGCAAATTCTGAACATTTCCCCAAAAGATTTATAGAAGAGCATGCAGAATATAAACATAGTCCCCTGTGAGCCTCAGTTGCTTTGTATGTAAAATGGAGACTATAGGTTGGGGATGAAGGCACATACCTGTAATTCCATCTACTGGAGAGGCTGAGGCAGGAGGATTGGAAGTTCAAGGCCAGTCTGGGCAACTTAGTTACTTAGCCAGACTCTGTTTCATTAAAAAAAAAAAAAAAAAAGATGTAGTCGTGGGGCAGGGGATGTAGGTCAGCAGTAGAATGCTTGCCTAGCATTCTTGAGGATTTGATCCCCAGTACTATGAAAATAAATAAAAATTTTTAAAAATGAATGAATGAATGAATGAAGACTATAGAATATTAGTCTTCTGGGTATCTGTGGGAGTGTATGTAAAATGCTTCATAAATTGTAATGTGCAATTGAGATGATACTCTTAAGTGAAATAAACAGGACACACATATGTAAATACCAAATAGTTTCTCTAGTGTGAGAAACTGAAAGTGTAAATAAGGACTAAAAGGTATAATAGATACTGTGAAATAGGAAGAAAAGGGAGGGGTAGGGGAAAGGAAAGAGGGGAATGGGATCAATATGAGAAGATGAAAAAATGGAAACAAAGTCTTTGTAAATATGGAGGGATGGAGGGGTTGAAGGGAGGGCAGGGGAAGGGGGAAAAATAAGAACCAAGAGAGTAGGTAAAGGTGCCTATCTCCAATGATGACTGATATTATGTTGTACACCTAAAATGTACCAATAAAAGGATACACAAAAAAATTGTAATGTGCAGTACACATGCATTTAAAAATCATCAGGGGCCAGGGATTTAGCTCAGTGGCCTGCCTCACAAGTGCAAGGTCCTGAGTTCGATCCCCAGTACAGTAAAAAAATTAAAAATTAAAAAAAAATTGTCTGAACCAGCAATTTCATGATACATGATCAAAGTAGTCATTAATAACATGACAGAGCTGGGTGTGTAATCCCAGCACTCTAGCAGGCTTAGGAAAGAAGATCACAAGTTTGTTGAAGCCTAGGTAAGGCAACTTAGTAACTTCAGAGACCCTGTCTCAAAAAAAATTTTTTTTAAATGTTAAAAAGGCCTGGGGTTGTAGCTCAGCACAAAAAGCCTTGGGATCAATCCCCAGTACCAAAGTAACAACAGCAATAGTAATGATAACATGACAAAAACTCGTGGTAGCTGCATATAATGTGCTAGAAAGTGTTTTACACAATCATTTCATTTAACCTTCACAACAATCCTATGAGGTAAGAATTATCATTTCCACTTACAGATGATAAGGTCAAATCTTTGTAAGGTTATTTGCTAAAGTTTGCATAGTTAACTTTTTTGTTTTGGTACTGGAGATAGAACTCAGGTCCTTGTGCTTGCGCAACAGGCGTCAAAACCACTGAGCTAAATCCCCGGCCCCCGCATAATTAACTTGAGGTATGCAGACCCATGATTCAAACCTGTATATTAAACAGTTTATCAGAGTTTTCCCAGACCTGTTTTAATATGTAGATCTTTGATCATCCATTTTGATTTTAGTTTAGTGCATGGTGAAAGATATGCATCTAGTTTTAATCTTCAGCATGTGGAAAGCCAGTTTTTCCAGCCCCATTTATTAAAGAGGCTGTCTTTCTTCCAACGAAGGTGTTCAGCTTCTTTGTCAAAGATAAAGTGACTGAGTGTGTTTAGAGTTCTTTCTTCATCTTCTATTCTGTTCTATTGATCCCTAGTCTGGTTTTTTTGCCAGTACCATGATGTTTTTGTTTTTGTTTAAATTTTTTTTTTTCTTTTGGTACTGGGGATTGAACTCAGGACCTTGCACTTGCAAGGCAGGTGCAGTGCCACTGAGCTAAATCCCCAGCCCCCATGCTGTTTTTATCACAGTAGCTTTGTAGTATAGTTTCAGGTCAAGGATGGTGATGCCCCCTGCCTTGCCTTTGTTGCCGAAAATTGCTTTTGCTATTCTAAGTCTCTTCAGGCTCCAAATGAATTTAGGATTATTTTCTCTAATTCTGTGAGATATGCTATTAATATTTTGATTGAAATTACATTAAATCTGTATAACAATTTTGAAAGTATGGCCATTTTCACTATGTTGGTTCTTCCTATTCGAGAACAAGGAATATCTTTTCATTTTCTGATGTCCTCTTCAATCCCCTTTTTCAGGGCACTGTAGTTTTCTTTTCTTTTGGTATTTTTCAATGTAAAGGTCTTTTACTTCCTTCATTAAACTGATTCCTGATTCCTAAGTATTTCATTTTTTTGGATGCTATGGTGAAAAGTGTTGTTTCCCTAATCTCTCTCAGTGAGTTTGATATTTGTGTACAGGAATGCTATTGATTTTTGAGTACTGACTTTGTATCCAGCTATGCTACTGAATTTGGTTATTAAATTTAGAAGTCCTTTGGTGGATTTTTGGGTCTTCCATGTAGAGTATAATGTCACCAGCAAATAATGATAATTTAGCTTCTTCCTTTCCCAAATACTTCTCATTTTGAATACTTATTCCGTCTTTCTTATAACTTTCTGAAGTAGTTCTGTAAGTTGCCTGTCATGAATGTCTTTATGAGGTGTGATCAAGAATGTAGTGACTTTGCTGTGCAATCGCAATGACCAGAGTTCGATCCCCGGTACCAAAAAAAAAAAAAAAAAAAAAAGAATGTAGTGACTGCTGCTATTTGTGCCATCCAATGGAAAGGCAGGCTTGTAAAAACATTGCAGTATGTCCTTATCCACCTTATTCACCTCATCTGGCACCATGAGACTTCTACCTCTTTTCCAAAGTCAAGATGACCATGAAAAGTAAATGTTTTGAATCAATTCAGGACATCAAGACAGCAAAAACAGTGCAACTATTGATGCCAAAAGGGACTTCTGGAGCACCTCATACTCAGCCAGCAAGAAACCTAAAGTTCTGACATCAGATGCTCCACCTCCTCCTTATAAGTGAATAGAAACCCACAGACAACTTCCTTTCTCTGGAAAATGCCATTCTATTAGCCCCATTCTTACGGCATGGCTGCTAAGGGAGGGGCAGAATGAGGTTCACACTCCTATCAGCAGCTGCGACATTTGTCTGTGATCTCTAGACTCGTGCTTGGTTTCATTCCACTGAAATCCCGGCACCTTCTCCTGGGCTATGTTATCATTTGAGGTCTTTGAAACCTATCTCAATCTAGAAGCTGTAAGATTCTAAACAGGAACACAGAAAAGCCAGTCAAGGTAGTAGGTAAGAGAAGTGGGACAGAAGGGGCTGCTATAATCCCTTGAGCAACTAGAAAGAGGAGACATACACAGCTGTAATTCTTTGGTGAACTTTTACTGCCACCTGGTGAAGCCTTAAATTGAATGCTACATTGAGAGAGGCTTTAAGGGACAGTTGGAATCCAGTTCTCTTAATTTATGGAAGAGAAAATTTGTGAATGAAAGTTTCATGGTTGAAGTCAAAGCCCGACAGCTAGTTAATAAAAGATGCAGAAATGGAAGCGTTATCTGTGACTTGTAACCCAGTGATCTTCCTTTGGTCACTCCTCAATTCAACACACGTCAGCCTTCTCCCAGAAATACAGTTTTACCCTCATTGCAAACTGCCTGTAGCCCAAGACATGCATTTTAGTCACTTTTCTCACCACTGAGACACAATACCTCACAGTTGCAATGTAGAGGAGGAGAAGTTCATTTTGGATCATGGTTTTTAGAGGGTCAGTCCATGGTTGGCTGGCTCCTAAGGAGAAGTGGCAAGGTGGAAGGACTTGGGTGGGGGTACAGCTGTCCATGTCATTGTGGTGGCCAGGAAGCAGAGAGTGATGGGAGGAGCTGGGGAAGGAGATACACCCTTCCAGCTCACACCCCAGTGACCTGCTCTTCTCACCAGGACACTCAGCCACTGAACTCATTGGTGGATGAATCCACCAATGAATACCACACTCCCATGACCCAACTACCTTCTAAACTCATGAGACCTTGGGGGGACATTTCAGATCCAAACCACAACACCCTACCCATTGTCATCTTCATTCAGTTATTTTGCAAATATATATCCAAAGCCCACTATGGATCAACTTCACAGGGTGGACAGACCAAGTCCCTGTCCAAGGTGACTATGATTTGACTTCAATTACTCCTTATAGCAATGCTTGCTGAATCCTGCCTTCCTTTCAGAAATACAGCTTGGTATCCTAGACAGACTGGGTCCAGGACTCACTGGGGGTACCAAACTCTGGGAATGCTCAAGTGTCTTATATAAAAGAAGACAATGTTTGCATATACTCTATACATGCCCTCCTGTATACTTTAAGTCACCTCTAGATGATATAGAATACCCAGTACACTATAAATGCTATTCAAATAGCCATTGCACTGCATTGTTTAGAGAAAAATGACAAGGAAAAGTCTGTATATATTCAGTACAGATGCAATTTCTTTTTTCTAAAAATTTTGACCCAAGTTTGGTTGTGGAGCAAGTTCCATGTATGTGGAACAAGTAATTTGGTCCCTCTGAGAGACACTTTACTTTCATAGTTAAAACATTTCTATACAGCCCAGCACC
>NW_004624879.1:2150675-2163248 GCF_000247695.1 Heterocephalus glaber | reverse complement strand
AAAAAAAAAAAAAAAAAAAGAGAGAGTGAGGAAGAGAAAGAAAAAGAAATGCTCCAAGAGTGAGTTTCATCACCATTGGCAGGTCAGCAGCACTGTCGGACTCACGCTGCTGTCCGCTTTACTAAGGACCCTCAACACAGTGCTTTTCTGATGCATATTTTTTCTTTGCTTTTTCATGCTGGGGACTGAACCCAGGTCCTTGTGCTAGCCCTGATGCAAATTTTATTAAAGCCAGAGACCTTTTTCTGATCTTTTCCATTGGTTCTCAGCCTTTTGGCTAAGATCAAGTGTAGATCTTTTCCAGGAAAGCTAAAATAGATTCTTTTCAAAGCAAACCTCCAACAAAGCATCCTGAAGCATATTAATTCCATTAAAGGGTGGTAACTTGCTTGTAAAAAGTCTTTAACGCAAGTTACTTGTACTAAAATCTTTAAATTTTCAATCTTCAAATTGAACATATTGATTTCTCTTCATTTCAAAAGACATAAAATTGTTTTAAATTATAGCAAGTCATATTTCATGCAAATTTCTGTGAGGCACAGGCAGATGTATTATTGTAAATAAAAGGAGACTAAAGAGACATGAGAATGAATGACAGCCTGAAATCCTCAATTACAGGTTGAATTAGATTGATTATTAAAAAAAACTCCATATATAACACTAGTTGAATACTTGGGGGAATCCATATATTGACTATTTAGATAACCTTACTGTAGCAATGTCAGATTCCTTGGGTATGATAACACTAGTGTGGTGATGTAGGAAAACGTCCTTATTATATTAGTCAGCTTCCCAGTACCTGGGACACATTACCCAATACCCAGAACTCAAAGGAGGAGAGGTCTGATTTGGCTCACGTTTTGAGGAGATGGAGTCTGTAGTTGGCTAGGAACATCCTGGAAGAGCCTATCAGGGCAAAGATGCTTAGCTCATAATGGCTGCGAGGCAGACTAGGGAGACAGCACCAGAGAGGAAGGGACCGGAAATGTGCTTTACTAATCCCCTAGGCGTCTCTTGGTCTAGTCAAGTTGACATATCACCGTTAAAGGTCACATTGTTCCTAAGTGATCCAAGTTGAGTACAGTGCCAAAGAAGCCTGCAATTTAGTTTCAAATGATTCAGAAAAATAAGTACATATAAAGCCGAGCTGGCAAGATGTTGATAATTGATACAGCAGGGTGATGGTGTTGAAATATCCTTTACATACTTTCAATTTCTCTGGTTTGGAAATTTTCAGAATCAAATGTTGTAGGAAGAAAAGAAATAGGAAATAATAGAAACACTAATGGTGCACATTGAAAATTGTGTCTCAGGCTTCCATGTCCTCAGAGGCAAAGCAACCAATTTTTCAGCGGTCCAAGGGGAGACTTCAGGTTCTGTGACCACTGCAGGGAACCTCTCCCTCCGTGACACGAGCAGGCCCTCTGCAAATTACTCTCCTTGGAGGTTGGAGTCCTGCTCTCCCTCTGTGTGTTTGGGCCCATCACTCCTACAGTCCAGCAGTGCTCTCAGGCGTCGGGAGGAATCAGGCCTGGGCTCTGGCCTGGGTCTTTGCAGTGATGAAGTTCGAGTTCAGCACCCCATGGCCTGCCTTGGTGGGCCAGATGTTCCTATGCTTCTTTTCAAAGGTTAATTCCGCTATTCAGGAATCAGAAGTAGATTCCCAGATTATTCTTTGTCACAAAGAGTAAGAAGTTTTAGCTTCTGTGCTCAGTGGTAGAGAATGCTTAGCATGCTTGAGGCCCTAGGTTCAATCTTGAGCAACAGAGAAAGAAAGAAAGAAAGAAAGAAAGAAGTGATCTTGAGTTGGACTTCAGTTTCAAAGTCCTGCAAAATTGGCTACTTTATCAGTTCAACCCCAGATTCCAGCACCATGCTCTTCCTCAACCGCTCCTGCCTGTACCAGCATATCTTGATGTCTGTGACTTACAACTTATCTCTGGCCCATATGCTTCCAATCTGCCAGGAGACTGCCACCCTCCCATTTCATGGTACAAACTCCTCTCTTTTGGCTTCTCTTCCAAGTAATAACTCTTGGGCCAGGGATTTAGCTCAGTGGTTCTGGCTCCTGCCTTGCAAGCGCAAGGTCCCGAGTTCGATCCCCGGTACCACACACAAAAAAAGAAGTCTCCAAGTAATAACTCTTATGTACACAATAAAATAGAAAAGAAGTAAATCTCTGAAACCTGTGCTTTCACGTTTAAATCTTGAAAAAAGTGTTATTCTCTTTCTGCTTAGACTAGGGTTTAAAAAAATACTCTTAAGCCCTATACTCAAGGTATCACAGCCACCAGATATTTTGGAGTTAAGAAGTCTGTTGGGGAATAGGAGTGTAGCTCAGGGATGGAGTGTTTGTTTGCCTGGTGTCCACGAGGCCCTGGGTTCTAACCGAATCCTAATTGAGAACCATGAGCTTGTTAACTGTGGAGACAGGAGAGTAAGACAGTATTATCTATGTTCCCACCCTCGTAACTATATCTCTTGCTCAGTATCACTGAACAGTATCTAATATCGGGTGATATTGCTTGGAGCATCTATTTCTCTGATATTATTCTAATGTAATTACAAGCCACGATTACAGTTTTGCTGCAGGAAATCACAAAATGTGTTGCCTTGCTGAATGTGTTTTCACTTTGGCACATTCGTTCTAGAGTAGCTTTCAAAACAAATATAATGGACTCATTATAGGCGGTAAGTTGAATTGTGTTCTGCTAAAGCAATTGGTGCCAGGGTAAATTAACAAAGCAAAACCAATCCAAGATTGTGTTTGTATAATAAAAGTGCTCCGGAATCATTCACCACTTTTTTGCAACAAATAATCTGATGATGCATGCAAACAGGAAGTACCAAAACATTCAGATTTATGGATTTAAACTGAATTTTCCAGAAAGCCCTTCTCTCCACCCAGGGGTTGCTTCCTACTTACATGCCGGTCAGTTGGCACCAGGAATGGTGAATCCAATTGCTTCATTTGGCTTTTCCCCAGGATGGAAAGACTCATGCCTTTCTACTTATAAATAAACAAACAAAATTAGGAACAGTTATTCTAGGCAACTCCTGTTTGCCAGAAAGGCAGCCAAGAGGTTTCATTAGGTCCCGACAAGAGTGAGTGCTGCTGTTCTCTTGTTGATGTTGCCCAAATCTGCCCCAGAATGCCCGGGACAGAGGCCCCTGTGGTTCATTCCTCCTGCGCATCCCCAGCAGGGTGGGTGGGAGCCAGCAGCTTTGCTGACACTTCAAGTTTCCATGCCGAAACCACAGCATTAGTATAAGCGCTCCGCAACTTCAGAGGAGGCAAACTTCAGAATGGCCGCCAGCCTCCATCTGCAGCTCCTAATTGAGCCTTGCCCGCAGAGATCAACACCAGCAGGTAGGATTGCAGAAGGCATTGGGAACCCTCAGCCTCGGTCCTTACGGGGAGGCTCACATAAAGTGCCTTTCTTCTCTTTGTTGTGAATATAACACACAAGCATGAAAACAACTTGAGCATAATGTACGGCATTATTGTGTGTGGCACAATATGGCAGGAGGAGGCAATTCCAACTGTCCCATTCAGAGGGCTACTTTGCTCTGATCTCCATTAAGGGGACCCCCTTTTGTATTTATGCTTTTGTCTTGCAGTGCTAATTGTATTCCCAAATTTTTAAAACTATTTTATTGAGGGTGTACTTGACAAGCAGAAAACTGTACATATTTACTCTATGCAACTCATTATGTTTGAGGAGAAGCACAGACTCAAAGTATCCCACTATCAGGCCATAAACATGTGTGGTATGACCAAAACATGGTGAATGTTTAACAGAAATTACCATAATAAAAGACATCGTCATTCATCTCCTTTCTGTTTAAACACACTTAGCCCATTGTTCTTGCCAGGTCTGAAGCAGTTCCATAAGTCCTTTTTCATGTCTTTAGTTGCACTATTGTGGCTGCCTTGATGTCCTGGATTCATTCAAAACCCTTACCTCTCGTGGTGATTTTGTCTTTGGCGAAGAGCGAGAGGTTGCGTGGTATCCAGTATAGTGGATAAGGTTGAGGAGGATGCGCTGTAATGTTTTATGGGGCTGCCTTTCTGTTGGATGGCTCTCGGCAGCAGTGTTCATCACAGTTTTGGATCGAACCTCATAAAAACACTCATGAAAGGACTTCCAGAACTGCTCCAGAAAGTGGCGAGAAGGGCGGTATAAGTGTGCTCAGAGGAAGAGGGAGTACTTTGAGGGAGATTAATTGCAATCTGTCTGTATCAAATTAAAAAAATTTAAAGACATACTCTATGTTTTGATCAGCTGTGCATCTATCACCTCTCAAAATTTCCTCTCATTTCTATTACTATTATTATTTGTCTCTGTATGGAATAAGAACTTTTAAGATCTACCCTTTTAGCAAAGGTTAATTGTACAATGTGGTATCTTTAGGTATAGGCACTATGTGTATAGATCTCCAAAACGTATTTGTCTTTTAACATTTTGACATCACTGCCATATTGTTCTTCCTCTGGACATTAATTATCTGGCTGAGGTATTCCTCCATAGGGGGCTGGGTTTAACTTTTTTTCAAACAAACCCTAGGCCTCTTTCCTAGAGCCCTTTACTGTGACAGGTTGGCACATCACTGGGTCTTACCTTGGGCTGAGCCTTCAGGTCACCCCCATAGGGCCAAGGCCTAGAAAACTCAGCCCAGAACTGCTGGTAGTGTCTGCATCTCCCGCTGCAGATGGGAAGACAGTGTGAATTGTGGTACACATCAGTGTCAGCTTGCCAGCCCACAGGAAGCCTCCCTAACTCACCCTGGGACACTTCCTGACTCCTTTAGGAAGATTAAATCATCTCCTAAGCCAATGTTAACTCTAGATCACTATTTCATATCTGGCAACTCGGATTTGGAACTCAGAATTTGGAACAAATTCCAAAATGATTCCCATCTCCACCTTACTGGTCAAAACCTCATCTTCTCTCCAAATCCTACTAAATGAATATGAATTTCAACAAATTCTAGGCAGGACTTTAGATGATCTTATAACTATATCATTATTTTATGCCACAGCTGCCTCTTCTTGGTTACTTCCCGGAGATTCCAAGCTCAGCCTACAACTGTAGGGCAACACGTATGCTTTCCAGGGAGGTGAGCTGCTATACGATGGTCGTCCCATTGTCAAGCCACGTTCAGCCATGGACTATGAGCAAGAGGCCCGGGAAGCCTTGAGTGAAGAGGAGGTAATGACAGCCGCAGCCTGTCGACCCTATGCTTCTCGTAATGGGGCTAAGACAGCCATGGCTTTTAAGGAGCAGGGTGCCGTGCTGACACAGAAGGGGCAGGGACTCTGGAGCCAGGGACAGTGATCAAAGGCAAATTTACTCACTGTTAGCTTTGTTAAAAATGATGGGCTGGGTGTGGTGACACACATCTGTAATCCTCAGCACTTGGAGGCTGAGGCAGGAGGATCACAAGTTCAACACCAGCCTGGGCTACATGGCGAGTTCAAGGCTGCTCTGGACTACACAGCAGGACTGTTTCAAAACAAAAATTAGGGCAAAATATACATAACAAAGTTGGCCATTTTAACCATTTCAAGTGTAACACCTGTGTTAAGTACATTCATGTTATTTTGTGTCACCACCTTCTACCTCCAGAATTCTTCCTTCTTCCCAAGCTGAAACTTCAACAAGGACTTCCGCTTCTCACTGCCACCTGGCCGTCACCTTTCTTCTTTGTGTCTTTATAGATCTGCCTGCTGTAGGCACCTCATAGGAGTACAATCTTAAAAATATTTGTCCACCCTGAGTGGCTGACACAGTCTATGAGGTTCTTTCACGTCATGGCTCGGCCGGACTAGCCTTGCTTGGTACAGCCGGGCGACGTCACACTGGACAGATGTATCACGCTGTGTCTGTCTGTCCTGTGTCGGTGGACACCCGGGCGCCGTTGTGATAGATGAACCCCCAAAGCCACGCACTCAGGCGGCGCTGGTGGAAGGTGACTGAATTACAGGGCTGCGGCTGACTTGCTGTTAGGAGGGAGTCTGACGGACGCGCCGGGCACTGAATGCGTGACGTGGAAGGGTGTACTCTCTTCCGGCTCCCACCTTCGCTCTGCTCCTAGCCCTCACCAGGTGAGCAGCCTCGCTCTCCTCGGGCCCTTCAGCCAGTCTGCCGACCATGCAAGACTGAAACCTGTCAAATGTGAGCCAAAATAAATATCTCCTTTAACTGCAGGCATTAGGTTTTGTCCCAGGGATGAGGAAAGGCACTAAGTCGAGGCAGCTTCCTCCTTTGGCTACTTGAACAATGCTGCTATGAACGTGGGCGCGCAACTATCTCTTGGAGACCTTGCTTTCAATTATTTTGAATATATATCTGGAAGTGAGATTGCTGGATTACATGGTGATTCTATGCCTAATTCTGAGGATTGTAGAAGTGAGCTGTTTGCTGCATTTTTCACAAATTGGACATGCTTATGTCACCAGGGCACAACCAGCACGCCATAAGAAGCCCACATACTCTTCCGGTTTCTACCTTACTCCGTGAATCACCATTACCCTAACTTTCAACAGCATAGGCTGGATAGAGATGCCACCAGGAAACCAATGGGCACCGAGCCATCAGCCTCCCATCTGATAGATGTCCAAGTCACCTACCAGGGCTGTCCTTGTGTACAGGTATCACCAGGTGCGCTGATCTGGGTACATTTTTCCAACTGAGAAGGGGCTCGATATTACTCACATTGAGCTTCCTGTCCTCTGTAAATAAGGCAGAACAACTTCCCGGTGCCCTGGATTCTGCATAGGTGAGCCAAGAATCCCCGGATGTAAAACCAGAGAGGGCTGGGCGTGATAGCCCATGCCTGTAATCCTAGCTACTCCTGAGGCTGAGCCAGGAAGACTACAAATTCAAGGTCAGCCTGGGCAGTTTAGTCAGACACTGTCTCAAAAAAAAAAAAGAGAAGTAAAAAGAGCTGGGATTCCAGGGCCATGAGACAGAAAGACTCACAGCCCAAAAGCTCCACAGGCTTAGGAGAAGGTGCAGACTGAACAGAAGGACCACATACCCGAATCCTGAGTCACACATGTGCTGCTGCTCTTGGTCACATCTTAGCAGCAGGGACGCAAGGCCCACGTTGAAGTTTGAGCAGGTGGGAGCCAAGAAATGGCCGGTGCCTGGGACCAACACATCACCTCTGCGTCAGAGAGATACAGAGAATGCACATTTGGCCATAGCTGCAGCTGGCTGGTTAAGCCACTGGGCAGCTCTGGGTTTATCTCCCTTTTCATGGGCAGGATGCCTATGGGCCAGAATGGGATAGGCTGGGTGTCACTTATGTGTGGTTGACTTATGCGTGACATGACATAGCTAACAGTGTATGGGGACCATGGTGACTCAATCCTCCCATCTTTCTATCCCTGAGAAGCATGGTTATTTGTTTCATTATACACTCAGTTTATTCCATTTATCTTTACATGTCTTACATGACTCTCCTTTTTATCTCCAACATTGCTGGAGAAGATACTGAATATATCCTCATAGTTTTCCTTACACTTCATGATTTGTTTACTTACAAGAAGAACCAAGCACCTTAATAATGTCCTGAAATCATCCGACTGGAAAGTTAGCTATAACTCCACAGGGAAATCGTAGAACTCTATGAGATGTACAAGTAAGGATTAGCAAATACACAGCTGGGTTTGGTCACACACTTTCCTTGGTTTGTTTTCCTGACAATGCTGGGGATTTAACTCAAGGCCTGGTGCATGCTAGGCAAGTGCTCTACCACTGTGCCACCCCCCCCCATGAGGGGGTTTGGATATTTCTGTTTTAAATTTGATGCTTATTAAAATGAAGAATACATGTACAAAAAGGTCTATTGCTACAATACAACAAATTTCTGAAAGTTACTGTTATAATACCTCAGGCCTGATTGTATTGCTATGTCTTTGACTACTGCTGGGAAAGGTATTAGTATTACATTTCTAATAAGATAATTTTACACCCTTTTTTTGCTCCTACAATCCTCTGTATCTCTATTTCTTTCTTCTTTTAATATTTAGCCAATATTTTACTTCTAAAATATATATTTAAATCTATAAAACATTGATGAAAGAAATTGAAGTTTATATGAATAAATGGAAAGATATCTTGTGTCAATATCTTGTGGACTGGAAGAGTTAATATTGTTAAAATGTCTGTACTATCCAAACTGATCTACAGACTCAGCATAATCCCTATCAAAGTGCCAATGTAGATGTGTATGGTGGTGCACACCTGTAATTCCAGCCCTCTGGGAAACTGAGACAAGAGGACTATGAGTTTGAAGCCAGCCTAGGCAACTTAGTGAGACCTAGTCTCCTAATAAAAGGGCTGGTGATGTAGCTCAGTGCAAATGCCCTGGGTTCAGTCTTTAGTTCTACACACACACACACACACACACACACACACACACACACACATAGCCTGACTAGTCAAGGCAATCTTGACCAAAAGGAATAAAACTGGAGTTATCATTGCTAGATTTTAAATGTATTACAAAGCTATAGTAATCAAAACAACATGGTACTGGCATAAAAACAGACATATTGACCAGTGGAATAAGATAGAGAGCCAAGAAATAAGTCCTCACACCTAAAGCCAATTGATTTTTGGCAGAGATGCCAAGAATACACAATGGGGGAGAGGACAGTCTCTTCAATAAGTGTTGGTGGGAAAACGAGGTATCCACACATAGAAAGATGGAAATGGACACTTTTCTCACCACTTAGACAAGAATCAATTCCAAATGGGTTAGTCTTAAACCTAAGGCCTGGAACTATAGAAATACTAGAGGACAATGCAGGAGAATATTTTATGATATTGGTTTGGGCAGAGAGTTCTTAGATATGATCCTCAAAATACAAGCAATGAAGGTAAAAACAGATAAATAGGATTGCATTAGACTAAAAAAGCTCTGTACTGACAGACTGAAGAGATAACCCACAACATGGGAGAAAAGACTTGGAAATTGTTACTCAAATAATGAGCTAATAACTAAAATATTTGAGGAATTCAAACTCCTCAATAACAAGAAAACAAATATCCCTATTTAAAAATAGATCAAGGATTTGAGCAGATATTTCTCAAAAGACATACAAATGGCCAGAAGATTTATGAGAAATGTTCACCATTTGTTAATCATCAGAGAAATACCAATAAAAACCACAATGAGCTATCATCTCACACCTATTAGATTGCTGTCATCCAATAAATGAGCAAACTAGCTATGGGTGGCTCATGCCTATAGTCTCAGCTACTCGGGAGGCTGAGCCAAAGGACTGTAAGTTGAAGGCCAGTATGGGCAACTTAGCTAGTTTTTATCTTAAGATAAAGTTTTTTCAAAAGGTGCCACATGATTTACGACATTAAAAAACAACCTCATAGGCAAAAAAGATAAAATTTAACTCACAATAACCAATAGCTTGTACAGATTTTTTACATATGGGGGGTTGTGTGTGAGGAAGCCCTGGTCAACTTAAAAAGATTTTTCTGGAGGTTTGGTGACGTGAAGGGACCAAAATGGACTCATCTTTCTCTGACTTCTCTTCTACCCAATCTTTTCCTTGAATTTCATGGTGCTCAAATTGGGGCCACCAGGGAGATCTTGCCTGTGCCACTAGATGGCAACTCGTTCTTACATCCAGGGTAGTAGGACACTTTTTAACCATCAAATCTCTGCTCTTTGTTTGGTTAAAAATGAACTCACAAGCTGGGTGTGGTGGCACATGCCTGTAATCTCAGCACTCAGGAGTCTGAGGCAGGAGGATTACTGTGAGTTCAAGGCCAGCCTGGGCTACAGAGTGAGTTCAAGGCCAGCCTGGACTACAGTGAGACCCTGTCTCAAAAAGCAAAGCTGTCTTGCCATTGTTTGAGGCAGCCCGGCAGCTCCTCCCCCAATAAAGTCCTGAAGAAGAGAATGCTGGAGCACCATGTTCCAGAATGGGAGCAGCCAAGGAAAGTTATTCCTCAGGATTTGGCTCAGTCTCTGGACCCACACAGCTAAGAGAGAAGGAAGTCTGGCTATCATTCCTGCTGGTAGCACACCTTAGCATCATCTACTTGGTGCTGGATTTAGGTGCATCCACAATGCAAGAATTGGGGGATCAGGAAGGCTTCCACCCAGATTTCAGATGAAGACCTGGGAGGCCAGGCAGTGTGCCCCTGAAAGAGCAGTGTGTAAAGCTGTGAGTGCAAAGCCAAAGGTGCAGTGGAGACCCCAGAAGATGAAGAAGCCAGGCAAGTAGAGCATCTGAGGAAAGCTATAAGGAGTGAGCAGAACTGGCCCAAGAAAGAAACCATGGGAGCTAAAGCCACCAGCAGTGCTGTAGGGGTGGAGCCACCCAAGCCCTTTGGAGTTCACATCTCGCTACAGACTGCCTCAGATGCTGGACCTGGAACTACAGGAATTAATGTTTGCCCTGCTGGATTTTGGAATTGTTTTGGTCCCATTCCTTTGTATCTCCCATTTGTAACTTTTGGAATGGAAATATCTACATTGTGCCATTGAGTCTTGGAAGTGTTTAACTTTCTTTTAATTTGTACAGGGGCCTGGAGCTGAGTTTGCCTCAAATCTCAGAAGATGGATTTGGACTTTTCAGCAATGCTGAAAATGTTAGGACTTTAGCAGCTCTTGAAGATGGACTAAATGTCTTTTGCATATAGGGATGTGGATGAGTCTTCGGAGGGCCAGGGGCAGAATGTTATGGCTGTGTCTCGGTGTCCCCCCAAAGGCTCATCCAGTCCCAGGTGGGGCTTTTTCTGAGGTGACTGGATTTAGAGTGTGTGATGTTAGAATTGATTCATGGTGCAATGCTAGGACTAAGGGGACTGGGATTGAGGATGTGATGCTGTCCACTGTAAGTAGCCTGGATGAGATATAAGGCATAGAAAAGGCTGTGATCATACCTTGTTGCTTTGCTACCTTTCGCCCACCATAAATTGTTTCTGCTCTGTAATGCCTGCCATGCCACCACCCTGCCTTGGAGCCAACTTATTATGGAATGAAACCTCTATGTACTGTGAGTTAAATAAATCTTTCCCCCTTTAACTTAAAAAAAAGAAAGAAAGAAAGAGAGAGAAAGAAAAAAAGAAAGAAAGAAAGAAAGAGAGAGAGAGAGAGAGAGAAAGAAAGAAAGTTTGTAGTAACCTCTGTCCAGATATTCTTGCAGTGGGAAAATAAAGGATTTGACAAAGACCTCTGTTCCTACTCTGTTAGGAGGAGTTCTTAATCTTATGAAAATTGAGTACAGAAAGCCGAGTATGGTGGCACAAACCTGTAGACCCAGCAATTTGGGAGGCTGGGGCAGGAAGATGCCTTGAGCCCACAAGTTTAAGACCAATCTAGGCAACATAGCGAGAACCCGACTCAAACAACAAAAAAAGTAGCACAGCAGCTGCAGTCTCAGAAATAACGAGTGTCCTATCTGTCTGCTCTTCATGGCATAAACATGGAGCAATAAACACATGCTTAAAACATGATCGAAGCTTCTGGCCAAAACTTCACAAATTGGCAGAATGATACTCTAGGTAACAGGGATTATTAATTGCTATTTTTCTTTTTAAAAATGTTTTCCCCAGGATTCAGAGGTTTTTTTTTTTTTTTTTTGGTACTGGGGATCAAACTCGGGTCCTTGTGTTTGTGAGGCAAGGGGCAGAACCACCGAGCTAAATCCCTGGCCTATTTTCAAATTTCTTTTTTTTTTTCCTGAATGGCAAAGCTACAACCAAAAAATACTTATTTATAAGTACTAATTTTTTAAGAGTCTATTTTTGCTTTAAAAAAACTGTCTTATTGTCAAACATTTTACCTTTTAGCTTTGGAAGCCCTCAAGTTATCAGGAAAAATATTTTTTTTTGAGACAGAGTCTCCCTATGTAGCACAGGCTGGCCTCGAACTCACAGCAATCCTCCTGCCTCAGCCTCTGGAGTGCTGGAATCACAGGTGTGTGCCACCATGCCCAGCTCCCGGGAAAAATTTTAAAAGTGACTTTTGAATTAATCTCTGTCCTGAACACTAGTAGTTCTTTGTTGACAAATCTCAGAAGTGTTTTACACAGAAAACTGGCTTTACCCTATTGATAATCTGGAAGGAATGCACTTTAAGACTGATGAAATAATGTTATTCTTACTTGCAATCCTAGGTATCTGGAGCATGGGTGGCCCTGGTGAGTTTGTTGGAGAACACGTGTTTTTCAAAAATAAACTGTAAGGTTAAACACCCAGATATGCTGTGTCCAGATACCTAGGAACCTTAGTTTGTGCACATAGTTACATACTGGGTCACTAAATAACCTTTGCAGGTATCATTGGTGTAACATTACTCATTTCTGTATATTCTCTTTTATGAGATGATATGTTGTCATGGTAACTAAAAACTTTTCAATTTAGTTCAGCTTTTATGATGTGAATAAATGCTACAGTTTATTAAATATTACCAGGTCAGTACTATTTTTTTTCCATTAAGTTTATTGGTACATTTTAGGTATACAGTACAGTTACATTCATCATTGGGATCTTGTACCTTTACATGATGTATCTTGGTTCTTATTTTTTC
>NW_004624879.1:2088357-2133153 GCF_000247695.1 Heterocephalus glaber | reverse complement strand
ATACCAAAAAAAAAGTGCTTTAGGTTGCACTACCAATGGAATAGTATTGTAGGCTGTAGTTGCAATCAGAAATAGAGTCTCCTAAGGAAAACTAATCTCAGCGATAATTGGTTAACATGCTGCTATGCCATTCATTTGGAATAACAGTTGTGGGTTAGGAAAAACACTGTATTTCTTCCCTAATAAAAAGGTAATGAACCGGTGTGGTGGCAGACTCTTGTAATTGCAGAACTCTGGGAGCCTGAGGCAGGAGGATTGCAAGTTCAAGCCCAGCCTGGGTAATCTAGTGACTATCGAGACCTGTCTCCAAATTTGAAAAGTAAAATAAAAAGGGCTAAGGATGTAGCTCACAGTGAAGGCTCTGCGTTCAATCCCCAGTACCACAAAAAAAGAACAATAACAATTTTTATATTGCAAGATGTTTTTTTACTCTCTTGCAAGTATTGCAGTGTTCCCTTGACACTTTCCTGTCTATCTGGGAAGCAACAGAAAAGTGGCATCAAATTCTAGTAACCCTGGGTAGAAAAACACCTTCCCTACCCTTTGCGTCGGTGTCTCCTTCAAGGCCTGTGGCATCTGCTTGAGATTACCTGGTTGAGGCACAGGCAGATGAAGGGGACACCATGCTGTCCTTCCCTGGGCCTGGGGGCCACTGGAGCTGGGGTTCTGAAGCTCCTGTTAAGGTGGCAAAACCTCCCTGAATCAGCTAGGGAAGCCCAGGGCAGCTTCCTCCTGTTCCAACCCAGCACACCCACATCTCCCTCCATAGGACCTGGGTCAAAGGAAACTCCATTATGATCTTATGATACCACTGCCACACACGCATCTGTCATTGGCCAACATGTCAATATGGAGGTTGTAACTGAATATGAGGACTGAAAATCACCCCCTGGATTTAGCAACCTGAAGTATGTTGCTGATCTTCACACAAGTGGGTTCACCGCCATTGTAGAAGTCAAAGTCAGATTATGTACCCATACCAACCCCCACACTGAACCCAATCGTTATGTACTGCAAACATGTACTAATTTACAAACATAAAGTTAGATTGAAGCCAGGTATGGTGGCACCTGCCTGTAATCCCAGCACGTTGGGAGGCTGAGGCAGGAGGATTGCAAGTTCAGGCCCAGCCGGGGTGACTTAGCAAGACCCTGCTAAAAAATAAAAATAAAAAAGGGCTCGGGTGTAGCCCAGCACAAAGGCCCTGGGTCCAATCTCTAGTACAACTCCTTCCCCTCAACACACAAAGGTCAGACTCAAGTGGCTTGGTCGTAAATGACTGAAAGTTGAAGGAGACAAAGCAAGCAAAGACATTCTGTCCATGTTCCTTACTCTGGCCCAGCAGCCTCAGGCCTCTTGGCCAATGAAAGAAGAGTGGCTGTGATGGGTGCCAGGTCCAAGCCGAGGCTTGCAGAACCCTCTCTTAGTGCCATCGTCATTTTCTGCCCCTCCCTTGAGTCCAGTGTATCCCAGAGAGAAGCTGTCTGCTCTGCTCTGCTGCCCCAGCTGGGGAATGAAGAGGGCACAGCATGGCCCTTGTCTGGCCTGCTGGCCACACGCAATGGACTTTGACCCTTGCCAGCCACCAAGAAATGTGGGGGCTGTTTGTTACCACAGCTTACGCTGAGGCTGACTGATACCTAACGATTTCAATCTTTGGTTTCCAACTCTATGAAGGCTTCATTTGTGCAACTTTCCCGAGGAAACTTTCTATGCTGTTTGTTTGGAATAATGCAATCAGAAATCCTCATGAATCTGCATCTGGACACAGGTAGCCAGGAGGCCCACCCGGAAGAGGTGCAGCCCAGATGCTCCAGGAGGCTTTTATTGTGTGGGTGTGGGAATGGAGGGTGTTGTCCGGCAGTTTCACCTTGTGCAGGGCCCTGAGTAGTGTTAACAGCCCCTAAGAAGTGGCCCTTTCCAATGACCGCTCTAGTTCATAAGCAAATAGTTTACCAATAGAAACCCACCTGTGGGTATTCAATCTATTAATCAGTGATGGGTTACTTCTGGACTAAGCAGGGACGGTGTAAAGATTTATTGTGGCCATTGCCGGAGTATACCCCTCTCCTTCAGTTCTTCTCCAATGCCCTATGCCCAGCTGATAAGAACAAATACATTTATCTCATTAACAGATTCATCTGGCTCTATAAAGTGAGGGAAGAGCTCAGAAAAAAGTCAGAGGGGTGATATCAAATATGGCCAAGAAGCGCACAAAGGGATGTTCAACATCACTAATCATCAGGGAGATGCAAATAAAAACTGTGATACCATTTTATATCCACTAGGACAGCTATTTTCAAAAGTACAGAAAATATGAAGCATTAGTAAGGATGTGAGGAAACTGGAAACCTTGCCCACTATTACTGGGAGTGTAAAATGTTGCAGCCAGTATGGAAAAAAGAAAGAGTTTGCTCAAAGACTTGAATGTAGACCTGCCATAGGGTCCAGCAATCCCACTTATGGGGTACATATTTTAAAACTGAGCCAGGTGTGGTGGCTCACGACTGCAATCACAGCTCTTGGGAGGATGAGGGAGGAGGATCTCAAGTTTGAGGGCAGCCTGGATACATAGGTTCTAGGCCAGCCTGACTAGCAAGCTGGAAAGAAAAAAGAAAAAATGGAATTGAAACAGTATCTCAGAGCTATTTATATGTCTTACCCATTGTTTTAATCAGTTTTCCATTACTGTAACACATACCAGAGAATCAGCTTATGAAGAAAAAGGTAACAGAAAGGTAACATAATTATCTTATGAAAAGAAAGGTAAACTGGGTACAGTGGTGCATGCCTGTAATCCCAGCTGTTTGGGAGGCTGAAGCAGAAGACTGCAAGTTTCAGGGAGAGAGGGAGAGAGAGAGAGAGCAGGGTATTTATACATTGGAATATTATTTAGCCTTACAAAGGAAGGAGATTCCATCACATGCGGCCATGTAAACGAGCCTTGAGAACATTAAGTGAAATAAGCCAGTCACACGAAGGTAAATGGCACATGATTTCATTTACATGAGTGCTCTGAGGAATCAAACTCATAGAAACAGGAAGTAGACCGGGGGCTGCCAGGGGCTGGGGAAGAATGAAATGAGGTGTTGTTTGGTGGACACAGAGTTTCCCTCATGCAAGATGGAGATGTCCTAGAGGTCCATTCTCCACTAATGTGCATATAGTTAGCGGTGCTGTGTCCTTACAAGTGTTGAGGGTAATTATATTATGTGTTTTTGATCCCAATTTAAAAAATCTGTAGAGGCTCAGACTATAGTCTGGATGAACCTAGAAGACATTATGCTGAGTGAAACAAACCAGAATGAAAAAGAACAAATGTTGAACGATTAATGCTGAACGATTTGACTCACCCACGGTACCTAGGGCAACCTAGTACAAGGAGACAGAAGTAGAACAGTGGATGGCAGGACTTGGGAAGGAAGAGTGGGGTTTGTGGACACAGGGCTTCGGCCTGGGAAGACAAAAAGGTTCTGCACAACACTGTGAATGTATTTAGTGCCACAGAACATGCACTTAAAATGGTAAAAACCGGAAAACTTCATATTATGTATATTTTGCTCTAATTTTTTTAAAGGAAAAGATGAAACTCATCTGCAGAGGCTCTCTGGAAACCCTGGATCCGTTAGCTTATAAGTGGCAGAGAAAATCCCAAACGAGGTGTGGCTTCCTTTCCCCTCCTACCCAGTCACTCCTGAGTCCTGATGCTTCCTCCATTCTCCTGAGCTCATTCAGTTCAAACCTAGGAGACCCCATGGGTTCCAGGTCCAAGAAGAAGGCTAGCATTTCAAAAACAAAATTATAGCAAAGAAATTAAGAGCACTAGCTTTTCCTTTGTCTATGCAAAGACATCTACTTCCCTCCTCTTTCCGGAAAGCTTGCCAAGGAATAAAATCAAGAGCAGGTAATTAACACCTGGTGTTAACAAGTCCTTTCTGTCTTCATTCATAACAGAGCTTCCAATTTCCATATGGAAAATAGATTTTGATTTCAACAATAAACCCAGAACATGGAAGGGATGGAATTAATTGAAGATCCCCTTTGGTCTTTGCCCAAGTTGGCCCCAGGAGAGTTTAGTGGAGTATAGAGACACCTCTTGGAGAACTCAGATTAGACAAAAATCTTTGCAGTGGTTCTCCCCAGGGAAGGGATTCAGACCTTGCCCTCAAGGTCACAGGGAGCCTGGCAAAGACTTCCAGTGTGCACACCTGGCTCCCACGGCTAGGATGGAGATCAGAGGACTCTCCAGGCCTCAGCAGAACCTCTGCCCAGCGTGGGGGACGCACCACTAGGCAGGCATCTATGACTTCCCCTTTCTACAGAGACACAGGGAGTCCCCACTGGCCTGCCTCAGCAAGCCATGCTGAGCCCAAGACATGCTCACCGCGCCCACGTGACCAGTCCCCTGGTGTTAGTGTGGGCTCACGCCTGGGAGATGCAGAAGCTGATGGAGAGACTTTCCCTCTCCATAATCTCAATCCCTCTCTTCGATGGGGCTTTCCCTTCAAGGTTTCTCCAGAGTTATAGCTCAGACTCGGTCTCTCTTAAGAGAACTTAGGTGGCATGTGGTGGAACACGTCTGTAATCCCAGCCCTCAGGAGTTGGAGGCAGCAGAATCATGAATGCAGGGCTACCCTGGGCTCCACAGATTCTACCTCAAAAACACGGGGCAGTGGGGTGGAGCTCCGTGTTGGTTAATTCCTGTGATGTTCGAGGGCTTTACCCATAAAAACAGATGATGAGGGTCAGAGGGATGGATTTGTTATTTGTCTCTGATTATAAATTGGGGTACAG
Organism: Heterocephalus glaber; assembly: GCF_000247695.1. Next base: position 2,128,359 of record NW_004624879.1, on the reverse strand, counting down.
AACATGCAGTAAAAACAGACATCATGGCACTTCTCCCAGGCGGTCCAATTGTGACTGCTCACCATTCAGTGTATCCATACCTCCAAATGTGTCTTCCTCCTTTTCTTTTCTTTTTTTTCTTTTCCTTTCTTTTCCTTTCCTTTCCTTTCCTTTCCTTCCTCTCTTTTGCTACTATGGCCTCACAAATGCTACATAAGCATTCTATCTAGATAAGTGCTGCATCCTGGCTCTGAAAGACATTTCTAATTGTCTGATTTCAGGTGTTGAGTGGAAACCTACTGCATGACAATGACCAAAGAGAAGGAGTGGTCTCAAGATAAGTCCAAAGTTATTTATCCAGTATTTTTAAAAGAAGAAAGGAATCTTTCCAGAAGCTCATATAAAATTCCACAGTGCATCATTCAACTGGTAATTTATGAAGAGTTAGGAAGGGAAGTGGTGATCTGATCATCAGAACAACCTCTAATGTTCAATAAATAAATAAATGCAAGGCCAAGTTAATTGGATTTGTTTTAAAATGTTAATGGACCACTGTAATGAGATTCTGTATTAAGATTTTAACTAAAACAAAACAAAAAAGATTTTTAGCAGGCATATGACAAAAATTTCTCAAGATATGTTTGAGAATCTAGAATATAGCTAGACAACATAGTGTTGGTTCCCACCCAGGCCAGCTCCAGCATGACTGGTTATTTTAAGGGTATCATTAGATGTGATAATGGCAGGGGCGAGGATTTAGCTCAGTGGCTCTGCTGCCTGTCTTGCAGGTGCAAGGTTCCGAGTTTGATCCCTGGTACCCAAAAAAAAGAGATGTGACAATGGCACTGTGGTGTGATTGGTTTTGTCTTGTTTGTGCACCATTAGGGACTGAACCCTGGACCTCGCATATACTAGGCAAGTGCTCTACCACTACTACATCCCCAGCCTTCTAGCCCTCATCTCATCAATGTTAGCTCACCTCATTCTACTTTATTTGAAGCAGGGTCTTGCTAAGTTAACTGGAATGGCCTGTAACTTTCGATCCTCTTGCCTGAGCCTCTCCTGTTTCATATAAAACAGAAAAGTTTTATATCTTAGAGATTGGAATATCTATGTGTGAAATTAGACCTTATGTATCTGAGATTTGTGTTAAATACTGGGGTTACACCATTAAAAATGAAGAGTTTAATAAAAGCAGATGGACAAAATGTTAATAATTGTTGAAGTTGGTACCTTGGAAGTTTATGGTACCATACTGTCTACTTTTGGTTATGTTTGAAAATTTCCATAATAATTAAGAGATATTTCCCATAATAGGACATGAACAAATGTTTGTTGAATAAAAATTTTTTTCCCTAAGCTTTAAAATTGTAGTATGATTGTGTCTCTCCTCAAATTTTTAAAATTTCTAAAAATTGTTCATTTCCAAATTAAATACTTTTTGGGCCAGGGATGTAGCTCAGTGGCATTGCACCTGCCTGGCAAGCTCAAGGTCCTGAGTTCAATCCTGGTACAAAAACCAAACAAATAAACAAACAAACACCAAAAAACAAATTAAATACTTTTTATTGATCATTGTTGGTTCTTGGATTCCACATTTTCCTACTGCATCCATTTTTTTATTCAAGTATATTTGTGGTTTGATCCTCAACACTACACAAAAAAGTAATTGGAAGAATATTCAGGGTCTAAGTCTTCTCTTGAAGGATTTTAAAACTTTGTACTATTCAGAAAGGAAATGGAGATACCATAGGAGTGGGACTAAGGGGCATCCTTATTTAATTCTCAATTGTGACAAGACATTTTCTAAACAGTTAATGTGGTGTTTTATGATTTTTCATACATTCCCTTTAGAAATGTAAGAGATTTCCCCTCTAATTGTAATTCACATTTTTGGGAAGATTTAAGTGTGGATTGGTATGGAATGTAATCAAGTGATTTTACAATTTATTAATATAATCCTGTAGATTGTGTCCTTCTTTCTGTTTTCTGATAAATTACATTATTTTCTGGGATCAGTGGGCAAAGTTAAAAGAAGTTTGTTTAGATCTCATTGGCATTATTTTGATTCTATAATCAGACAACACTTCAGTCCATAAAATAGAGTAAATGTTCCAGGGAACTGAGAAGAGCCCAGTATTATAGCCACAGAAGGGTTAACTAAATTAGAAATAAGAAATAAGAAACGAAAAGTAGATCGATCATTTCAAACTCACTTCCTTGTAAGGACTGGAAGAGAAAACAATGGAAATAGCCAGTTACCTCTTTGGTGTGTAAGGATTGAGGCAGAGGGGATTGCATTACCAGGCACAAGGAAATTGGGCTGCTATTTCTCTAACCCCTATGTCTCAGAAGGTCACATAAATGAAAGTGAGGATGGGTTCATTTTGACTTTGCAGCCTGGTCTATTGGAGCCCATAGCAGGAGCGGATCTCAAAACAGTGGCTCCGTATAATTTATTTATTCATTTTTGTGTGCTGGGAATGAAACCCTGGGCCTCAAACATACCAAGCAAGTGCTCTACTAGACTTTTGTAAATTTTTTTTTTTTTGGTGCCGGGGATCAAACTCAGGACCTTGCACTTGTAAGGCAGGTGGCAGAATTACTGAGCCAAATCCCCAGCTTTTTGTAATTTTTATTTAACACTGATGTTAAATCATCTTTGAGTTGAAGTAAACTCATTATATATTATTAAAATATATTGCTGCATTTCATTTACATTAAATTGTTTTATAATCTTCTGAATTTTACAAAATATATATATTAACAACAACAACAAAAATATATATATATATTGAGATAGGATCTCACTATGTACTCCAGGCTGCTTTGAACTCACTGTGCAGCCCAGGATAGCCTCAAACTCAGTCATTCTCCTGTCTCAGCCTTCTGAGTGCTGGGATTACAGGTGTAATCCCACCATGCCTGGCTAAAATATTTCTTTTCTATGTTAACTTAAAAAAAAGTTTTGCCTTCTCTCTCTTTAATCATTTTTTCTTTATTAATCTTGCTAGATTGAAATGTTGTTGGGTAGTTCCTTCAGAAATGGCTTGCCAAATGAAAGTGCTCCAGGTCCTTGCCTCACCCAAAGAATTGAATGAGACAAGCTAAAATTGCGCCAAAAGTTTATTGGAAAAGTGAAGGGGGAAGGGGGTAAATGACTAACTGGCTCTTCAGAGCGAATTTGGGCTGAACAAAGAGAGAAAAGGAGAGAAGTATAAATAATGCAGAGTGCTCCACCCGGAGGACTCAGGGTAGTGGGCTACCCCGGCTCCTTTATGCAGTGGGCATCTCCTGGGAGTGTCCAAGAAATTCTACATCCGGGTCCTGAGAATCATTGGGCACCGGCCTGGAATCGTGAAATTGACAAGTCCCGCCCACTTCTCCAGCCCGCTTTGCCACGACCTACCTCCTATATCACAATCAGTTTCTGGTTTCCCAGTATTTGTCTTTGGAGCTTTTCTTTTGCAATTTATTTTTGATTTGTAAACTCAGCAAATAAAAATTGCACATATTCGGTGTATGCTATGTGATGACTTGATGTAAGTATTCATTGTGAAATGATTACCACAATCAAATCTTTTTCTTTCTTTCTTTCTTTCTTTCTTTCTTTCTTTCTTTCTTTCTTTCTTTCTTTTCTTTCTTTTAGAAAGAGTCTCGTTCTGTAGTTGAGGCTGGTTTAGAACTCACTGTTATACTAGCTAACCTGGAATTTAAGATCTTCCTGTTTCAGCCTCCCAGTGCTGGGATTATAGGCATACACCACAGTGCTTGGCATCATAAATTAATTCATCAACACATTTATTGCCATCTATTTAAAAATTTTTAACTTTGGTGTCATAGTAAAAGTTCCCTCTTGTATGATATCAATTCTTTTATTCGTGCTGTGGCCTAGTAAATCCAATACAGTGTTTCATATGGTTTTAATAATTCTCTATTTGTTGGACATAGAATTCTACATAACTATAAGATCAAGCTTGCTGGTTTTATATCTATATGAATTTTACACTGGACCTAGAGTTCCTAAGGAGAATATGTTAAAATCTCTTAGTTATAGATTTATCAGATGATTGATTCTACATGCTTTTGATTTGCATGATGATAAAACATCACATATGTACAAACTGAATATTGTAACCTTCTGTGATTTTCAAGTACCCTTTAACATTGATCCTCTTAATCCCAATTAGTGCCCTCCCTTTTTTCCTTCTTCCTTCCCCTTTCCTCCCTTTTCTTCCTTCCCCTTTCCTTTCCATTTTTGCTTAGAGTCTATTTCACCCACTGTTGATGTGTTAGTCAGCTCCCCCGCCAGCAGAAGCTACTATAGTCAGAGCGGCTTGTGCGACAGAAAGCCCCTCTCCTTGCTGCACTGGAGGCTGCAGTTCCAGCTCCCAGGACCTGCACACTCGGGTCTGAGGCCTTTCTTCCTGGCTTCTGCCCCGCTGCTTTACCAGCGCCTTAAATGACCCTGAGCACTTGGAGAGGAGAAGAGAGAGCTCAATTTCTCTTCCTCTTCTCACCAGGATCCAGACCGTGTCGGATCTGCGCCCAAGCTTGGGCCCTCATTTTACCTCTAGTGCTGCTCTAAGTCCTGGTCACCCTGAAGGTCAGGGCTGGAACCCGTGAACCCGTGAGAGGGGACGGCACGGAAGCCTGTCTGTGATTCATGTGGGCTCCTGTGGCACTGAGGACTGAACCCAAGGCCCTGGCATGCCAGGCAAGAGCTCTCCCACTGAGCTACACCCTCAACCCCGACTCTAGAATGTGTAATGTCCTTGTTCCAATTTTATTTGGAGAAATATTTTCTTGGAATATAATCTTCTTTCACTTCAAACATTTTTACTTCATTTTATTTTGTATGAATTTCTGTTTGTTTGTTTTGCTGTTTTTTTGAGATATAGTCTTGGTCTTGTAGCCCAGGCAGGCCTCAAACTCTTGGGGATCTTCCTGCCTCAGCCTCCTTTGTGCTGGGATAACAGGTGTCCACCACCATGCCTACCTGGGATTCCTTATAAATAGCACATATTTAGATAGTATTTTCTTATCCTTTTGGGGCGGGGGCAGGGGATGAGACAGGATCCTGCTGTGTAGTTCAGGTTGTTCTTAAACTATGTAGCCCAGGCTGACCTCAACTCACAACAATTCTTGTGCCTCAGCCTCCTGAGTGCTGGGATTATCAGTGTGCGTCACCACGCCCAGCCTTCTTACCCAATTTGAAAGTTTCTTTTAAGACCAATAATATAGTAGCATAATACATATACATATGTAGAAAACACCATCTATAGTGTTTCATATTTATCCTATTTCAAAAATTTAAAACGCCTACATAGATATTATTTTCTACTTATTCTAATTTATTGTCATTTAAAAATCCTATTTTGGTGCACATCTGTAATCCCAGAACTTGGAAGGCTGAGGCAGGAGAATAATGAGTTCAAGGCCAGCCTAGGAAACTTAGTGAGACCCTGTTTAAATAAATTTTTACCAGTTTACCTATTTTCCCTTATTTCTCCTCCAAGTCCATACATTCTGTTCTATCTCATATGTTATATTTCATATTTCATTCCTCTGTGTTATAAACTGGCAAGTTTCAGATTCCTCTCCTAGGGCTGGGGATATAGCTCAAGGTAGGAACTTTTGCCTAGTATGCACAAGGCACTGGGTTCATTCCCCACCACACACACACACACACACACACACACACTCTCTCTCTCTCTCTCTCTCTCTCTCTCTCTCTCTTCTAAGTTATTCATTCACTTTTTTTGGTGGTACTGGGATTAAGCAAAGGGCCTCTGTACTCAGCTACATACCAGCCCTTTATTTATTTTGAGTCAGGATTTCCCTAAGTCACTAAGTTGCTCAGGCTGGCCTCGAATTTGTGGGACTCCTGCCTTGGCCTCCAGAGTGCTGGGATTACAGGCCTGTGCCACCAAGCCTGGCTACTAATTCATTTGTTAGCTATGTCTAAACTGCTGTTAAATCCAGTAACTGAGAGTTTAAGAATTGTAATGGTCTTCGGTGGAGACTACTTTTTCTTTGTGAGTCCAGTGTATTGACGTTTGTAAAAGATTTTGCCTAGAAGTTTTAAGGAAATTCCCTCAAACTTTTATGATTTATAAGTGGCAAAACCAGAATGGAAGCTGGTGCATGCCTATAATCCTAGCATTTGGGATGCTAACCATGAGTTCAAGGCCAGCCTAGGCTACATAGTGGGTTCAAGACCAGCCTGGAATACATAGTGAAAATGTCTCAAAAAAAGAAAACAAAACAAAAAAACCCAAATCAGAATGTAGATTCTTAGGGCCAGGTCCCTGGCTGCTAACTACTACACTAATGGCGTCCAATATGTTCAACTGAAAGCCAGGTGTGGTGGTGCATGCTAGTAATCCCAGCACCTGGGAGGTTTAGGTAGGAAGATTGTAAATTTAGGACCAGCCTGGGCTACATAGTGAGACCTTGTAACAAAACAAAATAACAAAAAAAAGTGTTCCTCTGAGACGCTGCCCCTCCCTCTCTGTCATTCTTTCCTTCTACCACGTTCTGTTGTTGTTTTGTGCTGCCCCACAAACTGGCCTGTAAGCCACAGGGCCGACCAACCATGGACTGAAAGCTCTGAAACTGTAAGCCAAAATAAACCTTTCTCCTTGTATGCTGACGATCTCAGGCACTTTGTTACAGTACGAGAAAGCTAACACATGTGCATAGCAAGCCCAGCCAAAACAAAAACCCTTCCTAGATCCTATAGTGCTCATTTCTGCAGATGACCACCAAGCTATAGTTGATATCTTTAATTTTTTTTTAACTACCATTTCATCTTCCCTTTAATCACAGGCAGAAAACTTGGATCACTGAGACTCTTTCTGTGATGGTGTGACCTAAATCTTCATTTACAAGGGACCATGACCCTCAGACACCGAGCCCTCATTGGGTTGAGGAAACAGCAGACTGGGGAAGTGGCTCAACACTACAGCATTTGCCTAGCACTGTGCACAAGGCCTTGGGTTCAATCCTCAATACTGCAAAAACAAAAAAACCCACCAGGACCTGTGGAACACTAGGAAAGCAGTATTTCGTGAGAAATGTACAGCTATAGCAGTGTTTACATTAGAAGAGTAGAAAGCTTCAAAGACCTCAGCCTTTCCCTTAAGGAAGTTACAAAATGCTGGGTGTGGTGGTGTAAGCCTATAATCCATGGGATAAGAGTGTCCCAGCGAAACCTCTCCTTGCGCTTCGTGGGGAGAAACAGAACAGGGTTGGAGGGACATAGATTCTGAGGCGGCCCCAGACCTCTCTGCAGGTGAAAGTGCCAGTTTTGCAGGGAGCATTTTCTGAGCTCCAACATAGCCAAATCCAGAGTAACCAAGAAAAGGGAGAATAAAGAGAAAAGGGTAAGTTAAAGAAACAGGAAACAGGAAAACAAGTGCAGAGCTGGTTCTTCCCGAAGATCAATGAAGCTGTTAAACCTCTAGAAAAACTGATCACTCTCAGGTACTCTGGTTACTGTGCCAAGGATCCACCTGACCCGCTCGGGGTGTGGCAGGAGCCAGCTGGTTGAGGGCAAGGCAGTGGTACAGGAAGAACTTTATTACGATGAGCTGGTTGATCAGAAGATGGCAGTCAGAGGATCATCTTAGCTGACAACTGCAAGCAAAGAGCTTATTTAGAAATTTTAATGAAGTGTTTAGTTTGGTTTTTTTGTAGGGCTGGGGGTTGAGCCCAGGGCTTTGCACTGAGCTACATCCCCAGCTCTCTTTCATTTTGAAGCAGCATCTTGCTAAGTCACTAAGTTTCCCAGCATGGCTCAAACTTGGGACCCTCTTGCTTCAACCTCTCAGAGAGCTGGAGTTACAGGCAGGGGTACCACACCTGACTAAGGAAGTGTATTTTCAGCCACAAATGAAGAGGTGGTAGAGTAATAATCCTCCAATGGCCTACTGTTTTGGAAACATTCTGATGTTTTCTGAACGTTGCCAGATGTTCTGGATTCTGTTTTTCCCTCTTGGTTTTGAGGCTGTGGGGACTGGACTCAGAGTCTTGCACATGCTAGACAGGGCATCTAGCACTGAGCTGTATCCCTACCCCTTTTACATTTTTTTAGTCTGAGACAAAGGCTTACTGTTTCCTTGAGGTCCTTCTGCCCCAGCATCCTGGGATTACAGGAGAGTGGCACCATGTCTGGCTTGGGTTCTGTAAATCTCAAGAAAGACCACTAGTTAGGAGGTTGTATGTCTATGTTTCTTTCGGATGTTTCATTGCCCTGGAATAGCTGACACTGGCAGTTAATATTGCACTCATGTAGGTGCAGTTTTCTTTCCAACTCAGATTGCCAGGTAAAGGTAAAGAAAACAAAAAGCAACTTTGCAAAGAGCTAGTTAACCCATGAGGTGGCTTCACTCATCCATTAAGTTGTTTTGAAGGCTAATGGCATAATTATATGAAAAATACTAACCAAGCTATAATTATGAGATCACTTCTAAATGCCTCTTGGTACATAGCACTGTGTTCAACTCCATAAATTAGTAAATCAAAATTGCAGACACCTGGGTATCAAGACAAAGCATGCTTATTGCCCAATTCTGTTCGAATTCATACAGCTGGTTCAGGAAGGAGGAAAATGCGATTGTTTGGCCACAGAGTATGCCTGTTCTCCAGGATGCCGAACTCTTTTCACAGAAATTTTAGGGAGAATTCTGTAGCTTCCTCTTCCATCCCAGGTAACTACAAACAACAAAGCTTAAGCAAATATTCTATCATGTAACCTAAGAAAGACATTGAAAAATATCTGCTAAACTTGTATTGGCTGGGCACAGTTACACACCTATAACCTCAGCTACCTAGGAGGCTGAGGCAGGAAGATCCTGAATTCCAGCCCAGCATGGGTAACTTAGCAAGGCCAACTTAGTGAGACCCTACCTCAAAATAAAAAATGGGTTGGGGACATAGCTCAGTGGTAGAGCAGCCTTGGGTTCCATCCCTAGTACCAAAAAGAGAGAGAGAGAGAAGGAAGAGGAAGAAAAGGAGGGAGGTGAGGAGGAAGAAGAGAAGAAAGGCGGCGGAGAAGGAGGAAGAGTAGGTGGAGGAGGAAGAAGCCCAAGCATAGTGGCGCTCGCCTGTAATCCCAGCACTCAGGAGGCTGAAGCAGGAGGATCGCTGGCAGTTCGAGGCCAGCCTGGGCTACATAGTGAGTTCAGGGCCAGCCTGCACTACAGAGTGGGATTCTGTCAAAAGAAAAAAAAGAAAAAAGGAGGAAAAGAAGAAGGAGGAGGAGAGGAAGAAGGAGAAGATGAAGCTTGGACTCAGGCATAGCAGTGCACACCTGCAACCCCAGCACCAGGAGGCTGAGGCAGGAGGATCGAGTTCAAGGCCAACCTGAGCTACATAGTAAGACACTGTCTCAAACAAACAAACAAACAAACAAAAAAGCTTATGTTGTGTTACAGTGTGGTATAAAGTGGCAAATTATCAGTCTGGGAGGTTAAGACAGGAGGACTGTTAGTTAGGGTCCTACCTGGGTAATTTAGGGAGACCCTGTCTCTATTAAAAATTTTTAAAAAGAGTTAGAGATGTAGGTCAGTGCAAAAGGCCAAGCACCCCCCCCCCACAGAGTACAGATTTTGATCAGATTTTTGTGTTCAGGTTCTCAGTTTGGCCTTTTCTTGAGAAGCATCAGTGAGCTAGCTGTGCTTCATTTCTGTTAGAAAAGTGGATGTGACACTGCATCAGACGCGGAGCACACGTCTTATTCCGTGGTGGAGTGGTCCACAGCCTAAGAGGTGGCAGCAGGGATCCACCCACCTCTCCATTCTGGTTTCCTGCTTAAATGTCGTGAGTTTGCATCACTTCTGTGGACCTCCTCCGTGTGCAGGGGCATGGTCGTGGTAGTGACTTGGGGGAAGTGTGTGAGACTGACGCACTGAGAAATGCATATCTTGGTCCCCTTCCAGGATAACTGGTACAGAGGCCCTAAAACCTCGGTGATTTTGCAGGCGTGATAAACGTGAAAGCCACAGAGTGACAAGGTGTAAAGACTGTCTTTGCTGTTTATGACAAGTCCCCTCAAGGAGAAGAGATTATGTTAATGAGGTGACTTACTGATTGACTGATTGATTGATTGGTTGATTGACTGAGGTACTGGGAATGGAACCCATGGCCTCCAGTACACTATGCAATCTCTCTACCACAGAGCTACACCCCCAGCGCCAATGAAGTGACTTTTTTTTTCCAGTACTGAAGACTGAACCCAGGGTCTTCACACTGTGCTACATCCTCAGCTAAAGGGCTTACTTCTTATTTTGAGATAGGGTCTCACTAAGTCACTAAATTACTCACATAGAGCTCAAACTCACAATCCTCCTGCCTCAGCCTCCTGCGGTGCTGGGATTACAGGTGTGCACCACCACACCTGGCTAAGGAAATGTACATCATATCAAAATTATATGTGAGGTTGAAACTCTAGAGACCAAAGGATCTCTGAAATGAAAGAGTTTCTTGAGCCATTAGAGATGTTAGGCAGAAAAGGCACCAGGTCCTGGGACGAGTTTCCACAATTACCAGCAGCAGGGCCAGGTGGCAGTTGGGAAATGTCACCAGGCCAGAACTCAGAGCATTTTTAATAAACTTGGGAGAAGGAAAGCACTTCCTACAGAGTAACCTGCACTGATTCTAGATAGGAGGGGTGGATCAGGTGCAGCAGGCACAGGAGGGACAGGAGGACTGAGGACAAGCAGGCTCGGGTGGAGCTCGGGGTAGAACACGCACTTAGCATGTGTGAGCTTGCTGGGTTCAATCCCCAGCTCCAAAGCTAAAACAAAGAAAAGAAGAAGGAGGAGGAGGAGAAGAAGGAGAAGGAGAAGGAGAAGTAGTTCTTCTTGTTGCTCTTGGATTGGTTGGTATCAATGGTCCAGAGAGTTTATGTGTACAGCAATAAAGCCCTGGTGTTTAAATCATAAATCCCATTCAAACATAAGCAGTCTTCTTGTTGGTTTTGCCAGCAGCTGTTAGCTGACTAACCCACTACCACCCTGTGGTCTTTGCGATTAAATTTAGAACATTCTGGAAATTTTATCAGCTGTATTTATCATAAGAACTATTATTATTTGTGTGTGTGTGTGTGTGTCTACAGATCAAACTCAAGGCCTCATACACGCTCTGCAAGTGCTCTACCACTGAGCTACACCTCAGCCCAGGAGCCCATTGTTATGAAGCCCTTAGCCGGGCACCTAAGATATTGTATGTAAGTGTACATCAGAGATTTTGGGGGAGTCTTTGGTGGTTAAAGAAAGGTTTGAGAAGAGCAGTATCTCATCAAAGTGTTGATCATGGAAAAATCAAATCAAATCAAGCCGAAACGAAACTTTCCAACCAACACACTGAGTCTATTTTACCAAAATAGTGGAGGTCCTTCCATCCTGACATATTGGTTAGCTCACAGTGACATCCTGATCACAGGGACTGAATCTCACATTTCCTTGCACCCTTCACTCCTAACCTGGTGTGTTTAGTGGGCACAGCAGGGGGGAAGGAGCCGGATGGAGATTTGTCAATGGGGAAGCAGACAATGTGCTTGCTGAAGCAAGAGAAGGAAGAGGCATCGTCAAAGTTGACTCTAGAATATCAGCTAGAAAGAAAGAGACTTGCCAAGAACGGCCTCCACTTTCACAAGAGAAAAAGCAGGAGTTGGAGATGCCACAGCAGGGAGGGGGATGCCCAAGAGTGCCCTCCAGCTGTAAACTGTGAAGAACAACAGGAGTGGAGCTGCTGCTGACCCCTCGTTCTTGTCCTCACCATCACTGTTCCTCTGGACTCCCTGTAGTTCAGGGACAGTCAGATGCCCAGCGGCAGATCTGCTCTGGAAGCATGTTCCCTTGCATGCCTCCAGAGCTGTTCCTCCAGTACCAGAAAGCAGGTGCCTGGGCTCACTTAGCGGAGGGAGCTGTTTCTCCAGTGTGGACAGCATCAGGCTGAGGTCATGGGAACCCTCACACTGTCCTCCCCATGCTCCTGAGTGGCCTACACTTGCCGCCTGTGGCCATGTGGTCAGGGGGTTATGATGGCGTTGGATACTTGGTGGAAACGTGTTTGTTGTCCTTTCTGCCCAGCTCCAGGAAGAGCTCCCCCAGGGATGTGTGGAACCTCTCTCCTGACTGGGGTCTCAGAGGAAGTGGTGCTCATGCTGTGCAGCCACAGAGCACTTCACCTTCCTTCAGGTGGCTATAGGCTTCTAGGAGACAGAAGTACAATGGCCGGGCCAGCTACAGTACATCGCTGTACTCTGCTGTGGTCCAAGTTCCCCGTCCTCACCCAGACCAAACTTGCGGACCTAGATTCTCTCCCACAGACCGGTAAGTGGTGACCTTCCCCATGTAGTTAGCACCTTGCACAGGAAACCGGGAGGTGGCCTTCGTCCCTCGGAGGCTTGGCTCTGTCTGGGGCCAGGGGTCAGTGTCTCCCACTAGGTTCTCTGCCCTTCCTCTGGCCCCTCCAAGTTCCCACCCCATCGCCTTGCCTTTGGGGAGAGGGACCCTTGGCTTCTCTCTGCCCTCCTGGCGTCTTTGGCTACAGTTTAAACTGACATAGGAGAGAAACCATTGTAACTGCTTTCTCACACATGGAAATCCCACCAAAGTATGAGACACACAGAAAGGTCCCATGACCGAGGTTTATAGAGCATCCTGAGGGCAGGAAGAGCACCGGGCTTCTGGGGCAGATGGAGACAAATTATAAGAGGGAGAGAAGGAAATGGACGGTGGATAAAGCAGTTTGCTTTTTGTAGATGAAAGGCTTTCAGGCTGTAGAAGTTGTCTGAAGCCTCTCTTCCCGGTACCTTGTCTGGTGATCATTTTTCTTTGTAGATATCATTTTCCTTTACAAAAGGACAGCTTTTCAGAGGGACTCATTTGTCTAGTGCGTCTGAAAATAACCAGGTATTCATTAATATGGCAGAGAAATATTTTGGGGTGAGTGTCCTGAGCCCCAAGAAGCCCACCCCAGCCCCACCAGCTGAACACTCCAGGGGGTGCTCGGTTCTCAGCCGGGCCCTGTGTGGTCTCTCTCTAGGGTCCTCACTGTCAGCAGTAAGCTCGTGAGCTCTTCAGTGTTGTCCAGCAAAACACAGGCTGTGTCCCTCCTCCTCCATCTCCCCCAGGTGCCCCTCACACATTCTTGGTCCTTCTGGGGCTGTCCTTGATTCCACTGGGCCCACATCAGCAATCAGTGGTGCAAAGGCAAACGCACAGGCCTGATGGGGTCCCAGGGAGGGTCCGGACCCTCGGTCCCCTCCTGACATAGGAGGAATCAGGTTTTACTCTGCGGCTTTTGCAAGGATTTCCTAGGTCCTCAGCCCAAGGTTATCCCAGCCTTGAGGACCTCTTCTTGGGTCTAAAATATCCAGCACCACCCCCAAGGGAAAAACAGAAAAGAGAAAAAGAGTGGGCTGGGGATGTAGCTCAGTGCTCCCTGAGCTCAATCGCAGTGTTTGAAAAAAAAAAAGTAGGGAGTGTCATGGAGCTGCATTTGAGGTATTAAAGAATTCGCAGCTAATGGCTAGTTTGCCTTTATCTTAGCAACCTTGTTTGCAGATTTGAAATCAGACTTTACCTATATTTAAATCACCTGCTTTGAATGGTGTTAGCGTTTCACTGATACTTTGTAGGGAACACTGACTGAAACCTGTAAGTGCGCTATAAATCAATGCATTCTGGTCACTCCCGCCCTCCCAAAAGTTCTTTTTTCACCAAAATGTTTTAGTGGGGCTGAGCATGGAGCTCTGTGAAGAGAGCGCGCTTAGCATACACAGCACCAGGAATTTGAACCCCGCCCCCACGTTTTTGCAAGTCATCCTTACCTTTGAATTTTCAAGGAAAAACAGATTGTTGATTTTGCTGAGGTGGCTTCTTTTTGGAATTTCTGGCTCTATCCAGTTCCAAATACCACAAGTGGTGAGCATAGGGAAGCAAGGTGCAGAGCCCTACAGTTCAAGGGGCGACTGACTGCTCAGGTCTTGCTCGGCAACCACAGAGCCCAAGCCTTTCAGCTGTGCCTGCCTCAGCAAGCTCTCCAGCTGATGGTTTAAATCAGGCGCTTAGAGTTCTCAGTTCAATTCGAAAGGGAGGTGATAAATACACTGCAGTACATGAACTGTCAACGTGGATACATACATAGCAACCCAGACAGGTGCTGATCGGAAGATTCCGGACATACTGTAAAAAGGAAAGGAAAGGAAAAGGCAAGTAAATATCCAAACGATCTGATCAGCTGGGGCACTCATCTTGGGTGGGGCTCTTGGGACCCGGGCTGAGGCCCTGGTTGGACACAGCTGGACTTCTGCAGCAGCCCCTGGAGCCCAGGATGTGCCAGGAAGCAGCACGTGGGGGGACACGGAAATGGATGGCGGAAAGAGAGTGCAGTGTTTAGGCATCAAAACAAAGATCAGCCCGAGGAAGGGAGTTCAGAATTCTGATTCTCAATGGGAATAAAATACACCATCTCGAATAGACATTCAGAAAGAGGCATAGAGTGGACGCGGAAGGGAAAGCTAATCTGAACGCAGAGCATGTGTGTTCCACAGAGCACAGACATGTGCCCGCGGCTGCTGGCTGGCTCCCTCTGGGGAGGGCACCACATGGAGGCTTCGGGCTGCTCACTGCTGTGGGCAGGCTGGACACTCCATAGAGACAGCAGCCGGTCAGCTTGGTGAGAGGAAATCTGTGCCAAGTCCTTGCATGGCTCCCCTCCCCAGCACCATCGTCGCTTTGCTCACAGACTGACTGTGCACCTCTCAATGTGGCTGAGCTAAGAGCTGTGCAGGAGAGGAAAGACCTGATTTGAAAATATCCTCAGCTGTGATGGCCTTCCAGCGGGCATATCTATGGAACAAAAAGGCTGCCCTGCTGTTATGCTAAAAGATCCACCCATCCATCCACCCGTCCATCCACCCATCCATACATCTTCTCTGTAATTGTTATAAATCCTCAATCATTAATGCCTACCATCTGGCTCAAGTTTTTGCATGATAGATAGGTAAAAAGAAAGTGAGGGAGAGGGAGGAGGGGGAGCAGAGAGGAAGAAAGAGAAGGCCAGAAGGCAGGCAGGCTGGCTAGGTGGAAAGAAGAAAGCAAACAGAAGAGAGGGAAGGAAGGGAAGGAGGAAGGAAGGATGGAAGAAAATGGCATAAACCCTTACTTCAGGCCATTCCTCCCAGGCAAAGTGGGTACGTGATTATTATTTGTGATTTTCCCTACCGGGTGGATCCCCATCAACTCCCTCAGTTCTGTCCCAGGGGTGGCAGACACACCAAAGCAGCTCTGTTCTCCCTGGTCCTTCCCGACTGCAGGTCAAGTCAGGGTGGTGGCCAGGCTGACCCCCATGGGTTATGAGACGATGACAAAGGGCTCTGCACGTGAAATGCCAGCCCAGTGCCAAACACGACCTCCTGTGTGGACACTGTGCCGGGGCTGAGTCCGTGTCAGATAAGCGCCCACTGCCTTTCGTGTTCTCTGTGCGCTGGGCTAGAGGAAAGAAATTGCTGACTCAGTAACCTCTATCAGGTACCAGAGGCTGCACTAATTTTCTTCAGGAAAGAATTTTATCTAGGGCAGCAGTTGCAATTAGAGTTACCATCTGATGAAGCTCAGGATAATCTGCTACTTGTAGTCTGGATCCAACTGACTTCTGCCCTTGTTACACTGAGGGTGTAAGAAGAGTTATTAGTTATAGAAGCGTCTACTAATTATTTTGTAATGTCTGTTCTTCTCTTATGTGACAATTACGGAGCCCTTGTTTGCAACTTGTTACACGATCACTGCCCCTGACAGTAAAGTGCCCATGTGACTACATCCGGGCTCTGGGTGTGTGTGTGTGTGTGTTGGGGCTTTGGGTGCTATACTCTTTTTTTTTTGTACCTGGGATCGAACTCTGGACCTTGCCCTTCCTCGCGAGGCAGGCGGTGGAAACACTGAGCTAAATCCCTGGCCCTGTACTCTCCTTTTTGATCCCTGCTACGTGGAGTGAGGATGTGAGAGCTGCATTCTTATCCCCCAAAAGCCACAGGACGTGGATAAGTTCATTTGAGGAGTTGCTTCAGAGGTTGGGAAGATGGAAAGAAATCACAAGAGTTGGCTGAGAGGAAGCATTCTGTACAGTTCGAGTAGAGCAAAGGAAGTTGTGTCCTAGAGAAAAAAAGAAGAAAGTGAGTCAAGAATCGATGCTCAGCCAGCCATAGTGGCCATGCCTATATCCCTAGCACTCTGGGAGGCTGAGGCAGGAGGATCCCAAGTTCAAGTCCAGTCTGGACAACATAGGGACTTAGCAAGACCCAGTCTTAAAATTTAAAAAAATATTTAAAAAGAGATGAACATGTAGCTCAGTGAGAAAGACTGGGTTCAATCCCTAGTACTGCAAGATAAATAAAAAAATTTTTGAAGAGTATTTAACAATATTACATAAGAGGCAGGGATGTAGCTCAGAGGTGCCGTGCCTCCCCAGCAAGCGAGAGCCCTTGAGTTTGCAAACTCAATATTACACAACACTGATAAGTTGGGTACAACCAGGAATGTCTATTGAACTTGGCAACATGCGATTCAGTAGTGACTTGTCTGTTGTTTCCTTGTGATTAAATTCAAGGTTATGAATTTGAGCAAGAATACCACAGTCTGTCACATAAGGGAAGACATGACATAGACATCTTTCAATACTAGTTACATTGTTAACTCCATCACAGATTTCTCCACTGTAAATGTAATATATTCCCCTCGAACTCAGTAAGAATCTTGTGGGGATACACTGTGAGTCTATAATAATATCCTGTCATCATACTTTTACCCACTGATTTTGGCATTTATTTAGTTTCTTGTCTGCAAACTATTGTTGCTGTGATGTTTGCTATAAGGTGCTCTTAACATTTCTGTTGTCACTTAGACATAACTGGGGTCTACTATACAGAGGCATTTTCTCCTTGCTATTAAGTCAGAGTGTTCGGGCTGCTGGCTGGGGTGTTTGTGATTATGATTCGTGGTCACTTTTATCTCAGGAGAAGCCAGGAAGACTATAGAAAGGTGACAGCCTTCTGACCCTTAAGAAAAGAATCAACCTTCCATTTTTCACATTGTCTTCTAAATTTCAATGTGCTTACATTGCTGAGAACTTAACGACAATGCCCATAACATGACCACTGTCTCTTGGGTGATTATATTCATTAAGTCAGAAGAAAAAGAGCAAGGGAAGAGTAGAAATGAAACGACAATTTTGCCTTCAGTGTCAGCTGCATGTTAGAAGAAGAGAAAGGACACATTTCTCAAACTCAGCATGAGTGAGACGATGACCTTTATGAATTCTGATCTCTTTACGTAATCAAACAAAGGCTTTTCACTCCTCTTGGCAGGAGACTCTGGAGGTGCCTTTGACTCAAGGACAAAACTTTGATTTGAAAGGGGCTATGGTTTCTATTTTTCCTTCCTAGGAGCAGACACAGAAACCTTTCCTTTCTTACAGAAAACCAGACTCTCCGGGTGGAGTAGCAAGGGCAGGATCTTTCATAGGATAATTCAAGAGTTTTGGGGTTGGGAACCCACAGTTCCTTGCAATGCTTCCGTGCAGCCAGGGGAGGACTAGAGAGTCATTATTCTTTGCGGCAAAAGAAAAGACAAGAGGGCACTGTGCATGAAAAGGACCAAACCAGCTCCAGAAGACAGGTGGCCAATGGCCAGGTGCCGGCTAGGCCAGCTCTTGCTGCTAGAGTGTTGTTGGCAGGTACTTAGAGAGCCTGCTTCTAGAACTCTCTCCAAGGCTATCACTTCTCAGGATTTGCTCTCTAATTCTCTGGGCTTCCCTCCTTCAAAACTGGCCTGAAGACTCACTGCTTGGCTGATTTCAATCAATGCCTCGGTCAGACTGACCCTCCGTGAATGTTGCATCAACAAACCTCAGAAGAGTAAAGATGGATTGATTGTACATTTCTCGTGATATCTGACCCCCGCCTCCCCGCCCCGACTATGAGTATTTCCCAACACAAAGGAGACCAAATTCTTTTCTCAGAGCAGACAGAATGCTGAAGGAGGGAAGTGAAGAAGAGAGGCAAAGCCTGGTCTGCTGTGATGGATCTGTCCACTCAGACGCTGTTCAGCTCACTTTCTCTTTGCTCAAATGCCAGCTGCTTACCCCAGCTCCACCCTAATCACCCAAGTCCAAGTGATGGTTCCTTCTCCCACGGATGAGTGTGAAAGGGAACAGAGAATCCCTGGTTTTGCCTGGTGCCG
Organism: Heterocephalus glaber; assembly: GCF_000247695.1. The sequence goes on along the minus strand of NW_004624879.1, from coordinate 2,110,129 downwards.
TGGTTCACAACCAGGAAGGCTGCGGCTCTCGAGGTGGTGATTGGCAGTGTGGAGACACAGGGTTTTCCCACAATCTCAAGAAAGGAGGTGCTGCTCCCATCTAGTGAGGTGAGGCCAGGGATGCTGCCAGGTCCCCTGCGATGCTGTAAACAATCATCTGACTCGAAATGTCAGTGTGCTGAGGCTGAGAAGCCTTGCTTCCGGTCCCCTGAAATACCTCACATGCATAACTATGGCTATTCTTTAAAAAGCAGCTCGAAGCTGGGTGTAGTGGTGCACTCTTGGGGGCTGAGGCAGGAGGATCTCAGGTTCTAACCAAGCAAGCTGGAGACTTAGCAAAACCCTGTCTCAAGAAGAAAACGCTTGGGCTGAGGATTTAGCTCAGTAATTCTGGGGCCTGCCGCGCAAGGGCAAGGTCCTGAGTCTGATCCCTGGAACCAAAAAAGAAGAAGAAGAAAACACTTAAAAAAAGATCTTGGGATGTAGCTCAGTGCAAATGCCCTGGGTTCAATGTGCAGTACCACAAAACAAACAAACAAAAGGCAAATCAGATCATGTCACTTAAAACATTTAAATAGCTTCCCATTCTTCTTAGTACAAAAAAAAATTAAAAATCCATAGCTCCTTGAACACACAGGGCCTGGGAAACACACTGTTTTTCTTTTACCCCATTTAGTAGCCAAACTGATTTCATTCTTTTCATTTTTCCTAGAAACTACCCTACTTCCTTCTACTTCACAGTGGTTTTTGGTTTTTGTGGTACTGGGAATTGAACCCAGGGCCTTCACCCTGAGCTAAATCACCAGCCCTTTTAAAATTTTTTATTTTTGAGACAGAATCTTGCCAAGTCACTAGATTATCCAGGCTTGGTTTGAACTTGGTTTTTTGAGCCAGGCTTTTGCTATGTGCTTCCAGCTGGCCCTGAACTCACCATGTAGCCTCAGCGCCCCAAATCCTGGGATCACAGGTGTGCGTCATCACACCTGGCAAGGCTTAAACTTGTAATCCTCCTGCCTTGGCCTCCCAGAGTGCTGGGACTCCAAGAAGGCCCCACCGTGTCTGGCTATTTTGACACTTTCCTACAAATTATTCTCCTTCTTTTTCCACCCCTTCCCTTCTGTTTACCAATGCTGCTTTCCATTCCTAGAAAGACCTCGGTTCAAAGGGCACCTCTCGGGGAAGCCCTCCCTGAGCACCTGTGTGCAGCTGCCTGCAGTCCGGCATGCAGGGGCCTGTCTGGCCCTGCCAGTCTGTCAGGCTTCCCAGCAGTCCTGGCTGAGGCCGGGCCCTGTGCGCAGAGGACCCTGGACACCCAACTCCCCGAGCCGCCAGCTGTAGGAATGCAGCCAGATGAGGCCAGCTCTGCGCTATCAGCCGTCACTGTTGCGTTCTTCCTGGGGCTCTCCGGGCTCCTCCATGGTGTGTGGCCTTTTCCCTTTGTCTCACACAGGACTGCGGCCGTGCTCTGAGTTTCTGGGTCAGAGTTCCTTGGCAAGCATGGCTATGTCTCCCACGAGGCTGGGACCTCACTGGGGGCAGGGAGGAGGCCGTTCCTCCCTTCTTCACCACCCGGTCCTGTCAGCCGTTCAGTCAGCTCAGGAGCTGGGACACATTCGAAGGGCATTTCACTGCGTGAGGGGAATGGCTAAAGTTTTGGACAACTTGTTTTCTCCCAGGTTCTAAGACAGAAATCATTTTTTAAAACTGGGCCTTTTGCCAAAGGTACTTTTGAGGGAACTCCCCAGTGCCAACCCCATTCCCTTTGTCCCCATTTTCTTCCTCAGGCCCTTTTTCAACTCTTTTGTAATTTTTATTAGTCCATGTTTGCAGGACACATCGACTGTATTTGTTGTGGGCAGTTGGTGCCTGTACATAACACATCTTAATTCTTTTTACATCTGCCCCAATCTTTTAGTCCACTTCCCATTTGCAAAAGATTTACTTTCCTGTTTTCTTTTATCTGTATTTCATTTAATGCTTTAATCTATTTATACTTTGGGGTTCTCATATAAAAGAAACCATTTAATATTTAAATTGTGTGTCTGATTTATGTCACTTAACACTACGATCTCAAAATGCACCCATTTTCCTACAGATGACTCAAGCTTATCTTTCTCCATAGCAGAGTAGGACTCCATGGTGTCTAAAGGCACATTTTCTTTGTTCACTCATCTGTCCGTGGACATACAGGTTGCTCTTTCAACTCCTTATAGGAATCCCACCTATGCCTTTCAGGAGACCCCTCGCTCTAGGGAATCTCATTCCCAGGAGGGACCTCCTCACCTGTCCCCATCTGCTCTGCCCTGACCAGTCACATAGGTGCCAGGTCTAAATCACACTGGCTAATGGGGTGGGTGGTCCCTGGGGCTCTGGTTTGAATACAGTTTGTCCCCTCCAGAGCTCATTTGAATTTGACTGCCAGGGCGGTAGTGTAGGGAGGTGTGGCTGTTAAGAAGTGATAAGCCTCGAAAGGGGATTAGTGTCTTTCTAGAAGGACTGGACTAGATATTGAGAGAATGCTGTGAAGCAGGGCTGCTCTGCTGTTTTCCTCTTCGACAAGAGCCCATTGTTTCTTTCAGCTTCAGGGGCACAAGACCCTCAACAGATGCAGTCACCTGATACTAGGCTTCCCAGTCTCCAGAACTGTGAGCCAAAATAAACCCCTTTTCTTTATAAATTACCCAAGTTCTGGATATTCTATCATGGCAGCAGAAAACGGACCGAGCCAGTAGTGCATGTTGAGTCTGAAGGCGGAAGTGCTCTGCAGTTGCTGATCCTTGGGTTAGTGTGAGTATAGGTCTCTACGATGATGGATTTCCTTCAAGAATCCCACCCTGAGTAGTTCATGCATGTCTGGTTCTTTAAGTCTTTGACACGCTAGAACAACTATGTCTACAAAAGTCACCTGGCTTCTTTCAGGAGATAAGGCACAAGTTCCTGAGGATGGACATCACTTTTTGGGGAACAATGCATGCTACATTCTTGTTTAAGAAACAAATAATATCCTTACCTGGCCCTGTTGTTTTGTGCCTGGGTTTCTAAGCACTATCACATTGGGTCACAGGAAAGTACACCTGTTAGTGTACTAAAGGGACCACTTTACCTCTAATAACTGTTACCCTGTTACCTCCAGAGATAACCCTCATGGAGAGAAGAGACCAGTGTCTCTTCCACTTGTTCCCAGGGGTTCCACAGAGAGAATGCTTTGCTATATTCCCTTTGGTAAGGGCTTGATGTTTCTTCTGAAGTCAAGGCAATCCCTGTTGCCCTTCACTTGAGAAACAAGACTGGATATTACCTAAACGGGAGAGAGACTAGACATTAAGCAGTGTAGCGATCCAATTCTGAGGTCCTAGGGATGGACTCAATGGTACCATCGACATGTGACATTCCAGCATTTCGGTGCCATCATGGGCCACCGGCTGAAGAATTCTGGTTATGAATCTAACCTGATTATAAATCCCATTATCTAGCTTTAAGATGAGTGCCCGTGTATCTTTCTATTGTTGTCTCTTAAACCTTAGCAAAATCTTATTCAGCTTTTATGGGCAGGTGGGTTTTAAAATTTTGTTTTGTTTTAAAAATCAACCCTACTGTGGGATTTAAAGGAAAAATGTAACCAGGTCCTCACTTGATGTCTAGCTGGACAGCAATGCAGCACCTACTTCTATGGCCCCCTGTTACCCAGGCTCACAGATTCCTCTAAGTGTGCTGCCTCATTCTCTCTGAATTTTCCGGAAGCCTGGAGTCAGGGCTTTTCACTCTACATGGGAGTCTTCTCTACAAAGCTGCTGGCCCACCAGGCTTGCACCAGAAAACGGGGCATGAGCTATACTTAATGGGAGTTAGTTGTGTCCACCCCCTGCTTTGCCCTCAGCCAGGAGATTTGGGGGTGCTGGCATCCAGGCAAAGGACAACCCAGCTATACTAATTCTCTGCCTTTCTGCCCAATCTTTGCTCTTCTCCATTTGGGAGAAGGTTTTAATCTTCTCTCCTGTGGAGGAAAACTTAGTTGACAGCTGGATATTCTTGCAAACTCCCCTGTTTACACCAGCACCACCTCCTTTCAAAGGAAAGCCCAGGGATTCCATTCCTTTGTCTCTCTGTAGCCTCATATGCCTTCCATGCCAAGTGGTAAAGGACGAAAGGCAGCAGCGGACAAAGGAATCATGGGGATGCCAAAATGACGTCATGCTGTTATGCAAGGAATGAAAGGTTCCGACACCAGAACATTTCCACTGCTGCTTAAGAAGGCAACAGGCGTGGGGCAGCTGAGCATGTGACACTGGATCAGATAATGGGCCTGAGAACTTCCGAAGCTGTTCAAGGAGGCAGAAGATCCCACTGGAAACTGTTGATGGGGAAAGGGTTCCTCTGATGCACCCATGGCACACAATAAAGAAGACTTAAGGAGCTGCTAAACAGGATTTAGCCCACAAAGGTCTTTAGTGTCCACCGCAGCACTGTGCGAGTGTGTAAGTGCTGGGTCCTGCCAGGCTGGCAGTAGAGGAACTGAACACAAACAGAAGTTGCCTAGTCAGTGTATTTATTCTGGAGTTTTCTTAGGCTACCTAGCAGCAAGCATGCCAAAGCTATGACATTGTCATGGAGACCTAAATCGGCTTTAGAGATGCGGACTCTGGCCTGATTTCTGGGTATCATGTAAATGAAAGCTCAGGGCACTTAATTTAAAATTTCCAAACTTGTGTTAATAAATATTGTTAATTAGAATTAATATGATCAAAATAAATTATATGCCTTGAGCCCACTCCCCAAAAAAGTAAAACCAGGGGGTAGGAAAGGGCAAAGGGAGTGATGAGAGGGAAATCATAGAGTATGTTACTTGCATGTACAAATCTGCCAAAATGAAACCCTTTATTTTATATAACCAGTATGCAATAAAAAAGAAGAGTGGAAAAAAAAGAAAGCCAACCCCCCTCCAAGACCACTAGCTACATGGAGACAATGAAATAAATAATGCATACAAAATAAGGCCCAGTAGCAAGAGGAAAACATTACTAGCCACTATGTGAGTTTTTGGAGAGTTTTAAAGACTCTAATTGAAATTGTAGTTAGAGGTAGGTAAAATGCTTCATCCTCCATGTAGTCTTTGGACCAAAGGCACCAGCACCACTGGGGAAGTGGAAGGAATGCAGATTCTCAGGCCTGAGCCAGACCTGCTGACTCAGAACCAGCATTGCAACAAGCTCTCCAGGAGCTATCATGTGAGAGCTAAGATCTATGCAACTAAAATTTATTTTCACATTTTTTTTTTGGTACCAGGGATCGAACTCGGGACCTTGTGCTCCTGAGGCAGGCGGGGGAACCACTAAGCTAAATCCCCGGCCCTATTTTCACATTTTTAAAATTAGTGCATATTGGCTCTACAGTAAATGGGTTTCATTTTGGCAGATTTGTATACACACATTCGTTTCCACTCCCCCATAACCCCCCTTGCCTCATCCTCCCCAAGTTTTCACAGTTTTGGAGGGCTTCGATATGTATTATATTTTAATGATTATTTTAGAGTATACTCCTATGATAAAAAGAGCTAGCTATAATTAAAAACGATTACTGAAAGCATATATCTGTGATAGCAGATTGAAGTCTTTGGAACACTTATGTTAAAATAATATTTATTTTTATTGCAATTATTATAGGATTTTTCTGCTTGAATCTTCAACTAAGATTTTTCAGAGAAACATTTACTTTTAGTGCAGAATCATTTATGGATTGGGAAAATCAACAAAGGCAAGTTACTTCTGATTTTCGATTTAAGGAAAATTAAAATGCTACTCTTTGTTTCCTTGAAAGTAAAAGAAAGGTGGTGAGGGCCTGGAAAAGCTGATGAGGGCAGGCGAGAGTCGAAAACTGGACAGGAAGCTCAGGTGGGGTAGACAAGGGTTCTGACATCGTCAAGAAGTAGCCTTACTCCATGTGAGATCCAGGTTCATTCAGACAAAACAAAAGCTTCCTGGTCATTGGCTGCCCCTCTTACTTTATATGCATTGTAAGAGGGGGGCTGATTTTCAGGACATGGATGTTACCACAGATTGGAGAAGTAAAACTGAATCCCTGGATGCTGAGGCGTACACAGTTCATGGACACTGGGTGGGAGACCCGGTCCACAGACGCTGGGCCACGGATGTCCATGGAGCCCAAGTCAGCACACCCTTCTCATGTCAGGGCGGTGCTCTCACTTTATGCAGCTGCCTTGGGTGCACACAGAACAGCAGAGGGCACTACGTGGGCAAATGGCAAACCCTTGACTTCTTCCGGTAGCAAGGGTGTCCACAGTGAACTCTGTGGCACTGTGGCAGCCACGTGTAAACTTAGGTGGAGGCCGAGTGTGGTGGTGCACACTTGTAATCCCAGCACTGGGGAGGCTGGGGCAGGAGGATCGCCATGAGTTCCAGGCCAGTCTGGGCTGCACAGTGAGTTCAAGGCCAGCCTGAACTACATAGCAAGATCCTGTCTCAAACAAACAAACAAAAATTCCCAAAACAAAAACACAAATCAATCTTAGGTAGAAATCAGCTTTTAGCTGGAACCTAGTTCAAGAGCTGCTTTTCAAAAAAGAAAAAAAACGAAAAACAGAATTTTTTCCTGACAAGTGAGCTGGATTTTGAACCCAATTCCACCATTACAGTGGGGCAGAAAGGTAACAAGCTGGCGAGCACAGATAGCTTGGAGCCAAGAGAATGTGCTCAACCATGAGTTTGCACAAGCCAGCCTGGCTGGATGTAAAAGGGAAGAGGAAACTTTTAGCAGATACAGCCTCTCCCTGACAGTCCATTGAGTGAAATTCTGTTGTGAGGGCCTTGAACGATTGCACACAGATACCAAGAAACCTTTCTGCCACCAGGAAGAGAGACTCTGACAGAAGGAAGTGAATGATCAAGGGATGAACACAGGATCCAGAGTAGAACCAACAGACCCTAAAAGCATCAAGAAAGAAGAGACTAGCCCTGCCGGGTGCTGCATACCTGTAATCCCAGCATTCTTCGAGGCTGAGGTAGGAGGATCACAAGTTTAGGTCCAGCCTGGGCAACTTAGTGACTAAGTGAGATCTTGTCTCAGAATTTAAAGAGAGAGAGAGAGGGCTAGGCTGGTCCAGAGCCATCCATTTCCACAGCTGTATCTGCCTAAGAAAGTCCTTATTAAAAAATAGGAAGTTAATATCAGAATCTCACTGCACATAGTTATAGATTTTTTTGTAAATATGATTAAGTGAACTCTGAAACAGTAATTTTCAAAGCTTTATCGAAGGACTTCTTGGATCCTTGAAGCCCATCAGGGGATCTATAGTATGTGTGCTGCAGGAAGCATGCACGGGGAGGTCTATAAATTTCTAATTTTTCCAACTACAAATCAGCATGAGTCCATAATTTCCTTAAATCTTTCAACCAAAACACGTAACAGGTAACAGCATGTAACAATGGACTGCAAAAGCAGATTGAGGGCTGGGGATTTAGCTCAGTGGTTCCGCCGCCTGCCCTGTAAGCGCAAGGACCAGAGTTTGATCCCCAGTACCAAAAACAAAACAAAAGAACAAAAGCAGATTGAAAACCCACTTGTTATCTATTACACTAGCCATTAAAAGAGATTTGTAAATATGTAAAACAAAAATCACTGTCCTCACTGACATTCTTAGAAAATACAGTAATTTTCAAATAAAAATATTTATGTCAACCTAAATGCGTTTAGCATTATTTTTAAGTGACTTCATGAGTTAACTATTTCTTAATGTGAATCTCTATTATGATAAATATCAGTAGATTTAACCACAAAAACAAAAGTTCTTGGGGAATTCTTAATGTTTAGGAGAATGCAGGATCTTGCAACCAAAGGCTTTGAGAACTACGCTCTTAGGGTTTCTCATCTCATAGTCTCAGTTCTCATCCCCTTGCTCTGACCGGTGCAAAGTTCTAGTGGACAACCTCTCCCAACACACACCTCAGCTGTTGCAAAGCCCCCCACAGTGACGTGGGGGACTGAACTGCCGGGACACACTGCCACCTCCTTCAGACTGCCGGCTTTCTGTTTTAAATGCCCTCTCTCCTCCCCATCACACTATCCACAGTCACTATCACGGCAGGTAACTTCCAGATAACCCCCAGAGAATGTGTGCCGGCTTGTGGTTTTTCAATGAATTTGCAACACTTTTAGAAAGGCTTCTTCTTTTTCTTTCTTTTTTTTTTGGTACTGGGGATCGAACTCGGTACCTTGTGCTTGCGAGGCAAGCAGTGGAACCACTGAGCTAAATCCCCGGCCCTAGGAAGGCTTCTATTACATCTCCCATTATGTAGAGGAGCAAATTTAAACTTCACTGGACAACAAAAACCACAGGGAGGTTATCTCCACGGTTGAGCTTGTCATCAGGATACATGAGCTATAGGGAGGAAAGGTCTCTCTTTAAACACAGAGCCAGCCCTCCTGGGTAATCAGGGACCAGTGGATCTTTCAGATTGAAGCAGTTTGAATCACAGGGTCATCTCTTACCTCACATCAACAGGTTCTTGTCACTTGTTGGTCATTCAGCACCTCTGTGAGTTTACCGCTTCTGCTCCATGACCTGGTGTGTATCTTCAGAGAGAAAACTGATGGTCTGGCAGTGATGATTTAATACAACATTCCCAGGCTGGGGATTTAGCTCAGTGGTTCCACCGCCTGCCTCACAAGCACAAGGTCCTGAGTTCAAACCCTGGTACCCCCCAAAAATATACAACATTCCCTCTGAGCTAATGTGGGCTACACCTGTAATCCCAGTGCTCTGGGTGTTGTGGCAAAGCAGAACAGCTCAGTGCTATAGCCAAGTGTTACAGCTCTGAGGCACAGCCAAGTGTTAGAGCTCAGTGTTACAGCAGAGTGTCACAGCTCAGCATCACAGCTATTGCAATTTGAAGACTCGAGCATCTGATGGTCACTTGAAGAGGTGGAGAAAAACCTTTATTACGACAGTGGGCTCAGTGGAGTTCATACTCCAAAGTCTGAGTGCTTGACTACAAACGGGAGCCTCCTTATATAAGGGTCTATTTGGTAGGTGAGCATGCTCACTGAAGGAGGGGGTGGGTAGAGTTACAGAACATTCCTGAGAGGTCACAAAGTTCAAACAGTTACAAAACATTTTGATACATTCAGCAAGAGCAATGCCCAGAAGCACAACTGTTAGGTTTCTGGAACAAAACAGTCTGTGGAAAAGAAAAAAACATGGAGGTGAGGCAAGGGCCTGTCTTACTGTATAGTATTGTTCTATCATAGGAAGCTGAGGCAGGAGAATCTTAAGTTCAAGCCCAGCCTGAGCAACTTAGTGACTTAGCAAGATCCTGCCTCCAAATAAAAAAATGTAAAAGGGGTGGGGATGTAGCTCAAAGGCCCTGCGTTCAATCCAGTACCCTTCCTCCCAAAAAGGCCTGTGAGGAAAACCTTTCAGATCACTCACCTGTGGGCTACTGGCCACCTCATAAAAGGTGATACCCATACTGTCCATGTCTGGACAGCATGGGTATCCATGGGTCCCGCTAGTAAAGACTTACTCAGAGCTATCAGCATTCTAGGAAGGGAGATTGGCCTGTCTAGTGGAAGTCTCTTTAACTGCCCTCACTGTCCTTCAGCTGCCTTAACACCCTAGTTTCACCCTGTGCTATGATGGTCAGCTTTCTGTGGCTGGGACAAAATACTTGAGGAAATGAATTTGTAAGGAGGAAAGGTTTACCTTGGCCTGTGGTTTCCATCCCTGGGCTTTGGTGAGGGCATACAACACAGTTGAGAACATGTGAGGGAGGAAAACCACTCACCTCATGACTGCCAGGAAGCAGAGAGAGGGAAAGAGGTGGGGTCCCAACACCCCCATCAAGGCCATGCCCCCGATGACCTCACTTCCTCCTACTGAGCCCACCTCTTAAAGGTTCCACCACCTCTCCTTCGTGTTGCCGGCTGGAAATTATGCCTTCACATCTGGGCATTTGGGGGACCCAAAGTATGACAAATCCACTTCTCCAGTTTTTACTGTTATCTTGCTCTTATCAATACCCTACAGCTCAGTTACATTTGCTCCACTTAGTGTCCTTCATAGTCTCTTCTCTTTGCACATGGTATTTCCTCCTCTCGAGGCCATTTCCCTCCCCTCCCCACTCTTCCAGGCTCAGCACAGGGAGCCTCCTTTTATCAGCAGGGTATTCTACAGGCCTGAGGTTGAAGCTTGAATGCATTTGGTGACTTGCCCCAAATGTGTTATGGCCACAACCTATCAGGATTTGATCTCAGGTCCCTTGGCTCTCCATCGACCCTGCTCACCAGGAGTTCAGCAGAGCACTACGGGCACTCCCACGAGTGCCACATCTGCCCCTGTGTGGAGGACTTCAGCCTGGTGCATTGTTAGAGACAATACAAAGGAACAGGGTGTGGGGACACAGACGTGAAATTTCCATTAAAAATCCAACTGTTCTCTTGGTTAAGTGATGGTGACATGGAACATCCAAGGAACATTTTGAAAATATAAACAGGAAATGGGTCAAGCTGGGCGTAGTGGTGCATGCCTGTCATTCCACCACCTGGGTACCAAGCCCATTCATGAGTTTTTAGCTAAATGTGACACTGGAGGTGAAGCCTGGTCAGAGGAGCTGGGTCCCTGGGGGTTGCCTGAAGGGTCTGTCTCCTTCCCTCCTCCTTGGTTCCTCTCTCTGCTTCCTGCTGTCATGCCATGGGCCCTTTCTCTGCCATGCCACCTGCCTTGGAGCCGCAGGACTGTGGACTGAAACCTCTGCAAATTTAGAGCCAAAACAAATCTCTCATTCTTTAAGTCGTGGCTGTTAGGAATTGTATTTCAGCAAACAGAAAGTAACTAAGACAGGAGGATATAGGGACAACCCAAATTAATATTGTGATAAATTACCTTACCAAAATAACTTCAACTTGCTGGGTGTGATGGCACACCGCTGTAATCCCAGCGCTTAGGAAATGGAGGCAAGAGGATTGTTCTGAGTTCCAGGCCAGCCTGGCCTACACAGTGAGACTTTGTCTCAAAAAAACCAAAACACCCTTCAATTCGTTGAACTTCCATGTGCTAAGAATTGCAGTAAGCACTGTTATATAAATAATAACCTAAATGTATCTTTTTTGTATCCATTTTATAGATGAGAAGCTGAGTTTAGAGAATTCAAATGTCCAACGAGAGGCAGAAGAGCTGTAAAAGGCAGGAGATAGGAATGTGAACCTAGACAATCTGAGTTAAACTGCACAAAGAACTCATCTTCAGCTTGGGGCTCAGCTTCTAGCGGGCAAGGGCTGATTAGCTCAAGGCACCAGGAGAGATGGGCTTCTCAGGGCTAGGCCTAGGCCTCAGGTTCAGCACACAATTCAGTTGAGTAGAAAAAGGTACAGATCACAATAAGCAGCAGTGACCTACCTGGGTAGTGCTCAGTATAACCCCAGAGCAACATAAAGATGAGGAGCACAGATTTGCTTCTTTCTTCACTTTCAATCCTGCTCCTGCCAAGCATCCTTCGTCCAAGTGGCCCAGGAAGAGGAGCTGCCTTCCTCTAACTTCTGTCCCCATTTCCTCTGCTGCTTATTGGGGCTTGGCTGACAAAGCTCCTCAACCGTTTATCCTCAGTTGCTAATGCTACCTATGGCTTAACATGAAGTACAGTGGTTCACACCTCACACTTGCTTAGCACAAGACCCACAGCTCCACATTTGTAATTGGTAAGGGTTTCTTTTTCTTCTTTTTGGTACCTGGGATCAAACTTGGGACCTTGTGCTTGTGAGGCGGGCGACAGAACCACTGAGCTAAATCCCTGGCCCCAACCTCCACATTTGAACAGAGAAGAGCCTGTTGCCTAGTTGAAAGCCAAGACGAGTGAGTCTAAGGATATCAGGGACCTTTTCTGAGTTTCAAATTCTTTTTATTTTTTAAGGCCAGGTCTTGCTGTTGCACAGGTTGGCTTTGAATCTCTGGACTCAAGTGATCCTCCTTCCTCAGCCTCCCGAGAAGCTGGGAGTAAAGATACACCCCACTGTATTCAGCTTGAGCCTCAAAAAATTTCCGGTAAATTTAAGTATCTCCCACCTCACAATATTATTTGAAGAATTAATTGAAATATTACGAGTAAAAAAAAAAAAACAAGCACCTTGAATTCTTCCAATTCATTAAAAGTTAGATCTGAATCTTTTCTTTTCTTTTTCTGGTACTGGGGATTTAACTCAGGATCTTGAGCTTTCGAGGCAGGAGGTGGAACCTCTGATGTAAATCCCCAGCCCTAGATCTGAATCTTAATCCACAGGAAAGGAAAGTTTAAGCCAATCACAGATCAATAGTGGATATAATGGGCAAGGAACAGATTTGTGTTTCTTGGGGACTTTATAAGCAGAAGGAAGGAAGGAAGGAGAGAGAGAAGGAAAGAGAGAAAGGAAGAGAGAGAGAAAGGGAGAGAGAGAGAGAGAGAGAGAGAAAGGGAGAGAGAGAGAGAGAGAGAGAGAAAGGGAGAGAGAGAGAGAGAGAGAGCCCAAAGAGCTCAGAATAAATTACTCAGCTATGATGAGGCAAGAAAGGAAATGGAGACTGGAGATGTAGTTCAGTGATAAGAGTGTGCACGTGCAAGCCTGGTGTGTGCAGAGCCCTCGGTTTGGACCCAGCGCTGAGAAGAGGAGGAGCCAGGTGGGGGGGGGAGAAGGAAGAAGAAAGGATTTTGTCAGCAAAGAGAACAAAGTCATGCAATGTTGGAGAACTTGGCAAATTTGGCATGCACAGTGGATAAAGTAGAGCTATTTAGGAGTTTGTCTGACTTTAATTTCCCACTGTTTATTGCACGACCGTCCTTTGGTTAAAGCTTTTAATAGATTATATGAAGAGTGAGAACACATTGAGAACTCCGAGTTCCAAATGAATCTTTGCCCAGTGTCCATCCCTGACAGCAACTCTAAACAGTTTGTTCAGGGAGCGCACTCGTGACTCCCAGGGCTTCAGTGACCATGTTTTTCCCCTGTGATCCCTGAAGACAGAGGGAGAACTGAGACAGTAGGGAGACGCCATTGTGAGCAGAGAGCACCTCTGCAGAGCAGGACAAGGTAATGGGTTTAGGGGATTTGTGCTCTCAGTGCGAGTTCCTTAAGCAGGAAAGTGGTGCAGCAGGGATGGGGCCCGAGTGGGAAAGAGTTGTAGAAGGCACCTGCAGACCAGGACTCTGCCCTCGGGATGCATGCAGCATCCTCGCTGTTCCACAGCCCATCCCACAATTATCTGCAGGTGCCTGAAGGAAGATGTTAGATGCCTTAGGACCCTCTAAAGGCCCATGGGACCATTCCACATGGGTATTTCTTCTTGGTGTTATGGTGTTTAGTCAAGATCATCCAAGGATGACAAATCAAGACTGCAGCTCATAATACCTTGGATGAGGACTAATGTTCAGTAGAGACCTCTGTCCTGCAATCATTATTACAGTGTTTCTTTCAGCCTGCCTATTCTGTATCATGCTCCTCAACAGCATCCAAATCCCAACCAATGCGTAGCGTCCTCGTGTCCTGAGAGGCTCCAAACACATGACCACAGCTCGCTGAGTAGTCCAATGTGGAGCAGGAACAGTGTCTTATTATGAACTAGGAAGCACTTGTCCTTGGCCATTATTCAACTTTCTCTCTCAATATTTTATTTTTATTTTATTTCTTTTTGGTACAGGGGATGGAACTCGGGACCTCGCGCTTGCGAAGCTGATGGTGGAAGCACTGAGCTAAATCTCCGGCCCTCTCTCTCAATATTGAACCTCTCCACCTCTCACTTCTCAAGAGAGGGCCCTTGGAGCCACCCCTCAAGAACAGGGAGAGAGGCAATTACAAAGCAAAAAGGCAGAGTGGTTTTGCTGAGCACACAAGGTCATTCCTTCCTCTGCAGGATTCAGGTCAAGGCTTCGAGGAGTTCAGCTTTGGATTAGGCAAGAGAGAATATCAAAGCTCAAACTGAGGAGTTCCTGAATTATCAAGATGTGAAGCAGCATCACTAAAATGAAGTTCCTACTTGTTCATCTCAGTTCTGCATGGTCTCTCCACAGGCAGCAGACTCTAACAGAAGAAAAACACTGAACTGATGATCGAGTTCATCTATAAGAATCCATCTAATTTATGCAGGACAAAAACTATTAAAGGCTTTTGAGTAGCTATAGCAGTATAGAAGTGGAGGGATAACCAGGATCTGAGGCTATGTCCAGAGGAAAAATGCCTGAGATTATGCTACCAACCTGGGCTTCTAAGAAGCCCTCAGTTACTGCCACTGGGTACCAACAAGTCTCTTTGCACTGTTCCTGGGCCCTGGGCCCTACTGTCAGAACCCTTAATTCCACACCTCTGAAGACCAGCCGGCTGTGTGGTATGTCACCCATACCAGAATGGATTTCCACTCAGCCACTGCCTCTCTGCATCACTAGTTCCTGAGTCAAAATCCTGTATGGGAAAGAGCAATGGTGGCATTTGAGCAGGTGTCTGTGTGTAAATTGCAAAGGATGCTGGGAAAGATAGCATCCAGCTTCCTGTATCCCACCAGGCCCCACCAGATGGGCAATTAGTTCTCCAAGTAAAGTGAGGAGGCTTTCATCCTCAGTGGCCAAAAAGAACAATAAATGCCATTCCAGCCACCTGTACTCATCTCTGTGAATAAATTTAAGGCAAATTATTGCCTCCTCTAGGGGTAGCTGGGTTCATTCTCTGTCTCTCATTATGGAAGAAAAAGACTTACTTCTTGAGTCCTTTTGGTCAAAGTCTGCAGTAACTAGACAGGAAGTTGGAGATGGCTTTTTGGGACTCTGAGAGGCTTTCCTGATTTAAAAAGGTTACTCAACTATGAAAATATAATGGCTAGGGACAGTGTTGACAGTTGCTCAACACTGTGAATGTGCTTAATGTCAGTTAGTTGTACACTTAAAATAGCTAGGATAGTAAATTTTGTGCTGTACATATTTTACCACATTTTTTAAAATCTGGGGAATGTAGCTCAGTGTACAGCACTTGCCTAGCATACATGAGGCCCTGGGTTTGATCTCCAACACTTAAAAGCAAACAAAAACGGAAAAACCCAGTTGTTTCTATACATGCCTATAATCCCAGCACTCAAGAGGCTGAGGCAGGAAGGTCGCCACTCCTGGGCTACACAGTGACCTCAAGGCCAGCCTGAACTACATAGTGAGACCCGGTCAAAAAAAAAAAAAAGAAAGAAAGAAAGAAAGAAAACCCATACTAAATTGTACCCCGTCAACTCCAAGGCTCTTGGAGTTTGAGACAGGCTCTTGCTTTGTAGTGCAAGCTGTCCTGAATTCACTGTGTAGGCCAGGCTGGCATTAACTCGTGACGATCTTCTTGTCTCAATCTCCCCAGTGCTAGGATTATAAGTGTGCACCACCATGTCCGCTCTAAGGCCAGTCTTATGCCAAGCCCACAGGATACAGCAGATACCGCATATGCCTCCTCTCCCCTTCAGGTTGTGTGCCCCCTAGAACCATGGTCTTTGCACTAAGTGAGGGCTCCCTAGATTTCTTTCCTGTCTATTTATATTTAGGTATCCATGAATAACAGCGATCAACTAGGGAGTCAGACTGAGTTCAAATCCTGTGTTACTTGCTGGGTAGGCTTGGACATATTACTTAGCCTCTTTGCACTTTAGGGTCCACATTTATAATACAGTGATAATAACACCCACATTGCAAGGCTATAGCAAGCGGATAAATGTATGGTGTTTAGAACAATGCCTGGCACACAGTCAATGCACAACATGTTTAACTGTTATTATTTCTTCTAAAACTGGCACCAGAATCTTCAATTTCTTCAATTTTTCCTTCTGTTAAAGAATGTGTGTGTGTTTGTGTGTATCTGAGAGAGAGAGAGAGATTCATTGTAGGAATTGGCTCCTTAGTCAACAGTGGAGGCTCCATGGTCCATTGTCAGCCATCTTTCTAGCTGGAGAGCCAGGGAAGCTGTAGTTGCAGTTCCAGTCTGATTCTGAAGGCCAAGTATAAGAGAGAACAGGGGAGAAATGCTGTATATTGTAGTCTGAGTCTGAAGGCAGGAGAACTAGAAAAGAGAAAAGCCAACACCTGAGAGCAGGAGGTGGGCGTCCCAGAACAGATAGAGTAGATTTCCACTTCCTGTCTTTCATTCTGCTCCCCCTAGTGGATGGGAGGATACCTGCCCATGTGGGTGAGGGCACATCTTCCTTACTCAGCCTGTGACTCAAATGCTAATCCCTTCAGGAATCACCCCCTCAGAAAACACTCAGAAATCATATTTGCTAGCATCTGGGCATCCCTTAGGCCAGTCAAGTGGAAGTACAGTATTAACCATCATGACAACTTGTCCTCAAACACAGTTGCCTAGAGTAGTATTTATTACCTCATAGTTTCTGTGTGTGAGTGGCTGTTTTTTGTTGTTATTCTTTTGTTTGTTTTTTAGGTACTGGGGATTGAACTCAAGGCCTTGTACGTTGCAGGCAGCTAGGCAACTACTCTACCACTGAGCTGTACCCTGGCTCACAAAACAACTGTGTCTGTTTGGTCTGTTGAGCAGGCTGGCTCTAACTGCTGGGCTCTGGTGCTCACCACCACGCCTCGCAAACTGCTTTTTTCATTCCTTCTACCCTCATGTTTTTCATGGGTCAGTAGTCAGGCATGGCTTCGATGGATCTATTTTGTGGGATCTCTCACAGGTTGGAAGGTGTCAGGCAGGCCAGGGTCTCCTTTCAAAACTCAGCGGGGAAGGAAGCACTTGCAGGTGCCCTCATGTGGTTGTTGGAAGGATTTGGCTCCTCAAATGCTGCTGGCTAACGACCTTGCCAGTTCCTTGCCAAATGGACTTCTCTCTCCCCTACTGTGCCTGCTTCATCCAAGTGTAATAAATAAAAAGACAATAACACAATCCAGGAAGACAGACCTGATGTGTAACCTAACCATGGGAGTGACATCTTAGCACTTTTGTCAAAAGCTAATCAATAGGTCCAGCCCACACTCAAAGGAGGGGTGACAAGGGGGGTCAGAAGGGCCAAATTTGAGGCTGCCTGCCCACAGCTGAGAAGGCCAGGTGTGCTTGTTCTGAGGTTCAGTATAGGAAGTTCAACAGATGCCACAAGGGTAATTTGAGGTGTTGAGTTACCTTTGTTAAGGATTTTCTATGCGTCCATTGTTATGGGACTGTCATTATTATTATTATTATTAGTCATACCAAGGATTGAACTCAGGGAGCATTGAGCTACACCCCCCAGCCCATTTTATTTTATTTTGAGACAGAGTCTCCCTAGGTTGATCTCCAACTCCTGAGCAGCTGGAATCACAGGCGTGCACTACAACGCCTGGCTAGGATTAATGGTTTTACGTAAATAATCTCATTTGCTTTCACAGAAACCTCATGTGGTAAGTGAGAAGATGCTGTTGTGTGTTGCCTTCCCTCCTACAGTCCCAGCCCTAATTCTGATGTGGAGTCTATGTCCATACAGTCCTGTGTTTCAGGACAGGTGGCTCCAACTACATCAAGCAGTGAATGTGAGCTTCTATTTTCTTACCAGTGAGAGGCTCAGGAGGAAACATGAGCTCTACCTTTAACCAATGAGTCAGAAGGGTAAGACTGCTACAGGAGCACTTCGCAGTTATTCTGCTGTTCTTTGAAAGAGACACAAGTCAGAGATAGTAGTTCTTCTTTTCTCCGTTTCTCTTCTCTCATTCTTTTCTTTTCTCCTCTTTCTTTTCCATCTCTGCATAGTGGTATGAGAGGATATGAGCTTTTGCAACTATCTTGTGACCAGGAGACGAGGTAACTAACATTCACAAGGGTGACAATAAAAAAGTAGAAAGTTTCTGGGTCAGCTAAGACATTATGGAACTATGCCTGTGATGATGGTGCCTGTGGAAATAACATCATTTTGATTGAGACAACTAATAGAGTTAGAGTAATATGCAGCCAAGAGCATTAATTTGATATGAGAAGACTCATCATCTCTATCTGGTAGACAAAAATTGGGACTAAAATGGTTTAAACAAGTTGCTAAAATCACATACAATTTTTTCCAGTGTTAGGGATCTAACCCAGGACTTCATGCATACTAGGCAAGTGCTCTACCACTAAGCAACACTTGTAGCCTGCTTTAATCCTCAGTACCTGTCTTAGCCACTTTTTCATTGCTGAGACGCCATACCCAGCACCCACAATTTAAGGAGAGACAGATTTGGTTCAGGTTTTAGTCCATAGCCAGCTGGCTCCAAGGCAGGATGGCATGGAGAGAGAGAGAGAGAGAGAGAGAGAGAGAGAGAGTGCATGAGAGAGAGTGAGAGAGAGCAGGGAAGAGATAAACCCTTCCAGGCCACACCCCAGTGATCCGTCCCTTCCACTACATTCTAACTCCTAACAGCAAGTCAGCTATAAACTCATCCATGGACTAATACACTGATGATTATCATGTCCCAGTGATCCAATCACCTCCCCTCAAAAGCTCAATCTATGAGCACATGAGGCTTTGGGGACACATAAACCATAATAGTTGAAAACAAAAACAAACCAAATCATGAAAAAAGAAAAAAAAGAGGACAAGAAAAGCCACTGGTAGTATCATCTGAGCTATACCTGCAGTATTCAGTTATACTTTGGGTCGTATTATTTCCTAACTTCTTTTCAGATGTTTCTATTTATCTTCAACTAGAAAATAAGCTTTCTGAAGGCAGGAACAAAGTTCCTCTGGCCTCTCACAGCAATGGGTACATGATCATGCTTCCTCTAGATAAGAAAAACTGATTGATAGATGACAAAGTATGGATTGTACTTAAATCTTAGGGGGATAATGCAAGTAGTTTAAAGCTCTCTATAGAGATTTTCTTTGCTTTTTTTTTCTTTTTTTTTTTGGTACCAGGGATTGAATTTGGGACCTTGTGCTTGCAAGGCAGGCAGCAGCACCACTGAGCTAAATTCCCGGCTCTATAGAGGTTTTCTTTTTTCCTTTAAAGGGAAGCTGTCATAAAATTCATGCTTAGGTGATTAATAATAAAAAACTACAACAACAACAATAGTAGAAAATGCCATTTATTAAGTATCCATTGGCCAGACTCTACATGTATGTGTGTGTGGATGTATAGATAAACACATTTACATATATACATACATCTACTTACATGTAGAATTTTAAATTCACATTGCAGTCTGATGAGTTAAATATTAATATACCCATTTTAAGGGGTAGGAAACAGTCTGAGAAAGCAACTTGATCATGAATACTAAATATAGTGGCCAAGTTCAAATTTTAAAATATATCCCCTTGGCTCCAAGGCCACACATTCCCTTCTACATGTTGTCTCCATCTCAGTTGTCTGTGTCTGTTCAGAAGCCAGAGAAGTGTGTTGCCAATCAGTTGAGGGTTCTTTTGCTTCATTCAGACAGAAATCATGAATTGGCAAGGTACAGTTCTTCTAGCAGCCCTGACATCACTTAACACTAGATGGCAGTGGTTGACACTGCTGACTGCCACTGCTCCATACTGGCTTGTGCTAAACACCATAGGGAGACTGCCTGGTGCTGGCCTCTGATTTTTGTTGGCTGCTAGTCTTTGGATCTCTTCAGGGGTAACAGCTTCTAGTATTTATTGCTGTTTCTTTTGAAAGGACCATTCTGTTCACAGTACTCAGGATAAAAATTCTGAGTAAATAACCGGGATGAAAGGGAAACACACACACACACACACACACACACACACACACACACACACACACAGAGAGAGAGAGAGGGAGAGAGAGAACACGCTCCAGTGACCTAACTTCCTTCCATCAGGGCTCACTTTCTAAAGGTTCCAACACCCCCTAACAGTGCCACACGCTAGGGTCCAGCCTTTAGCCTATTTGGAGGACATTTAAAATCCAAACCAAACAATAAATAAATAAATAAAATCCAAATCGTAACAGATGGCATTTATATGACACATCATTACCCCCCAGAGCACTTACAGCTGAGAATCACATGGGACCAATGGCAGTTTAGACCCCGAACAAAGCTGAACTATCCACGTGTTCGTACACAGTGCCTTATCACACAGGGAGACTGTAGGATGAATGCAGTCTTTCATAACTTTCTACCGCAAAATAAAACACAATGTTCTCTGCCTGAGCTCTTTCTAGACATCAAGACACTGAGTTCTGACTTTAAGTAGCAAAGCAACAGAACCAAAGCCCTAGATCGTCCCTGAAAAAGCAGAGCTTGGTGGGCTTTGTGGGTGGTGCTCATGCCATGTGTATGTGCTGGCGTGGTTGAAGTGGCTCTTGCAAAGGAACGTGTCAGAATGGGGGTGACTAGCAGTGTTTCCCCCAACTAAGTGCTAGAACCATAGCACATAGAGCCTGTGTTTCAAGGACCTATAAAAATATTTAGGTCTAGGGGCACCCCACTTACTGGTCCCCCTTCTGTCTCTCTTAGGCAGAAGCTTTCTTTCTCTCAATATATTTTCCTACTCTTAACTTCCATTGTTCCTAGAATTCATTCTTCAATTTTAGAGAACATGAACTCGCATTTTGGGTATCTAGTGGGTTTGGGAGTTACAGCTGTTCCCCAATATCATTTTGGAGGTTTTCCACCAAGATTACTGGTCAGAGGTAAGAGTTTTCTTTCATAGATTCTAACTCTAGTCTTTTTGCTTCATAGATTGTAACCTTTTGTTTCACAGGCTCTGTTTTATTTTGGTTTTTTTTCATAAATTCTGGCCTTTGTTTTGGCTTTTGTTTCAAAAGTGTCTTAATTATAAGTTGTGTTTTAAATGTTTGCAAATTTCTTGTTTTTCTTATGCATTGTTTTTTGTTAAAATTACGTTTTATTCTTGTTTTGTATGTGCTGCATTTGGACTTACCTGCTTAGAAATGTTGTAAAATGGGTCTCCTATGAAATAGTCTCAGATAAAGATAGTTCAGGCTTTTATCTGTCCCTTACACTGTGCCAAACAGTGGTTACTCTGCCAGCTAGTAATTGCCTTTAGGGCAGCTGCCACTCTCAAAGCAGAGGACAGGTTTCTCCAGTTGCCCTCTAGTGAATCCCCACTCTGACTGACGCTAATGGAGGGTGGAAAGTTGACCAGATAGGCAATTGGGTTCCTTTTGGAGACAGATCTCTGATTGCGTGGAACTAGCAGAAACTGAGGTGACAACTGAGGGTTCATGGCCAGGGCTACTCTGGCGGATACCCAAAGGTCCCTCAGAAGAAACTGGCTCCTGACAGCCCATCTGGGTAATCCGCAGAAAATCTCCACATCTTGTCCCTATCTGGACTCCTCAGTGAGGAGGGAACCCTGGGCAACTCTGTCAGTGATCATCAGATATTCTCTGTCTCAGAGTGATCTGAAATGATGCAGTCAGAGCCCTTTCTTAAACCTCCATTAAAAGTTGAGCTACAGGTTTGGACTGCTTTCTCTGCTGCTAGCAAGACAGACCTCTAGACAAATGCAAAAAAAATATCTTTAATAGATTAAAAACTGCCTGAACCCCTTTATTAAAAAAACCAAGCCTTGGCAAAGAAGCTGAGCGGGTCCCAGCACCCAGAAGGAAGCTCTCCCACTGCCATTCCATGCTCCTAGGGCAGAGAAGGTGAGCTGCCCGGGTGAAAGAAGCATGCCCCCCTCCCCGTGGAAATGAGAAGACACATAAACAAGCCTCAAAAACAGACTTCTGGATTGCCTACAGCAACGCCAAAGGGAAACGAGATGGAACAATCTGATACTCAACCACCTGGACTCTCTGAACTGGCAACAAAAGAGGATCTGGGAAAAATGAAATCAGAA